>JBBMKF010000007.1:2473007-2493322 GCA_037834155.1 Curcuma caesia | reverse complement strand
AATGGATTGTAAGCTTTATTTCTTAAAGATTGTCCCTATGCATATTATGTGCATTGCTTTGTATAGGATCATTAGGCATGTTAGGGGGTGAATAGCTCATCTTGCTTTCATACTTGATTCATCAACTTCATTCTTTTCTATTAGATTAGTAGTAGCAGAAATACTTAAGAAGAGAACATACTAGATTTACTTGATTTCCAACCCATAAGATTAGTACTCCAAGGCCTATGTACAAGAGATGTCTATCCACAAACTTTTCTCCTTTTCATAACTTTTTTAGAGGTGGAGAAGTCTCTTATAAGGTTTGATTATAAACACAAATATAGAATTTAAAGCATAAACATATATTAACAAAAGCAAACCAAACAAGATGACAATTGATCTCGAAGCTCTGAGTGTCTTGCACTCCTTCTATTGCTTCCCCGATTGAACAAAACAAACTTTGAAAGCTTTCCCAAGCATAGAAGTGTTAGGATCATCTCAGTGCAATGCATGTGTTTACACATTTCGCAAACGTGCGCAGTGGAAATGAACAAATAATTAATAGTAATTATCACAACGCACGTGTATAAATACAGGAAATAACATAGTATAAGGCATAACTAGAAATTAAAATTTTACAGAATAGTAAATATTCTACGCGTACCTCATTGATGACGTTGAGCGAAATTGGCATCAATCGAGCAGTCCTTGTCGAAGTTCCGCCTCTACTGGTGATCCACGCCAAACTCTCATCTAGACAGCTTCCAAAATCACAAATCACATCATCATCTTCGGTACTAGCCAATGATCGATAATGATCGATTCGAGAGAAAAGTCTAATTCTGAAAACCACGTAACAACATTTGTCACGATCATTTAAAGAGCTTTCTAACTATCACCGACAATCATATTACCGATGTAGTTTTCGGTGGTCAACCTTTGGCCGCCGATTTAGGACAAATAGTCAGAACCTTTTCGATATTGATGGAAATTCTTCAGACGCTTCGTAAAATTCTGAGAAGATTATAGATGGTCGTCAAACGACCGAGGATGATTGGCAACAAACCTATAGTAACTCCCGGCTTTTCCGATTGCTAGAAACAATTTTTGACAATGGAGATCACTTCGATGACCAACGACAGCCGGATAGAAAACCCCTTCCACCTGAGCTCCAATCATTGACGAAGAAGTCATCGACTACCGGCGTCCCAACGGCAACAATCCTTCACAACATTTGTGTTCAATGACGCAAAGGGAAGGAAGGAGTGGTGCTTGGGATCTCTTGTACGAGGACTATGGTTCTCGAGTTTCTCATTGTGAGCAAGGAAATCACGATCAACTAGGTTTTCAAGCCGGCGACCCTTAGCTATCTGATTTCTCCTCTCCGAGAGCGGTGGCAAAAGCTTCAACCAGAAACTCGCGATCTCAAAAATTGAGAATCGGGAGAGAAACTGCAACCCCGCGATTAGGGCTTGCTTTCACACGATTGGGAAGATGGCGACGATCAAGAAGATGACTCAAATCGTGATTGGGAAGCCAGGGATGGCTACGCTCACACTCCTTTGCACGAGGGAATGGCTCGGCCGGCGATGCTCATGCTCGGGAGGAAGAAGGGCGGTTGCGACGTGCTATCGAATTTAGCTTTGCCTCTCACGCGGGCGGCGACGACGCTCTAGGGTTTCCTAGGATCTTTTGTCACCACGGCCAGCTTCCCTTTTATCGTGTTCACCATGATTTTTCCATCGACGATTATGGGATTGCAAGCAAGCTCGGTGGCCGAGCAACGAGAAGACCTTGTGCATGTGATCAATCAAGTTGAGGAGGAAAAATAGGGAAAAATGAGGCTGAACCAGAATAATAAAATAAACCAAACTAGATCGAATTTAGGATTTACTATAGCAAATCGGGTTCAATTTGATTCAAAACTATATCGCTTGATTCACTAATCAAACAACCTCCGATTTGACCTAAATTAATTTTGTTGGTTTCATCTTCACAAGTTAAAACTCCTCATCTCTTTCGTTTTGCCAAAATATCTTCCATCATGAACTAAACAAAGTTGGTTTGAAATTGAATCATTTAAACGACCTTCGATTTGAACTAAATCAATTTTGTTTGTTTCATCTTCAAAAGATGAAGCCCATCATTTTGCCTTTGTTTGGTCCAACCAGATTTTATTTCTCTTGATCTGAGAATGAAGTTCACAAACTCATTTTAAGTCCTTTGAAGATGTTGTATTGCATGTGACCCAATATGTTCCTGGTTATGTTGGTCGTTCATAATTAAATTACGGAATCATCGTGAGTAGCACCTAGTAGTACATCATGATCTCCAATTGATCAGAAAATTACCGATTGATTCTAAAATATTTCTAAATCCTTCAGCAGCTCTAATTAAACGTGTCTCATTCCTTTCACCATCTTATATCCACTTGATTTAGGACATGATCTATATGTGTTAGTCCCCACTAGGCTGACTACGTCACACCTAGCTCAAGCTAGTTTTCTTATCTTGTGAATTCAAGTTACTTGTATATGTGTTCAAGAGTGTCGTACTCTTGATATGTAATGCTTTGGCCAAAGACTTTTAGTAACAATCCTAACAAGCGGTCGCAGGGTATACGTCTCCTTTTCCAAGAAGCGGTGAATCCTTTGTGGGCTATTCAAATACCTTCGAACTTTTTGACTTATACCCAATCATCTCGGGTCCACACCTCCTCAAAGATATTTACTTAAGATGTCAAAGTATAACTCTCCATGACCAAGGTGACTTAAATACCGTAAGTCAATGGAAACTCGCGCTTAAGCTACACTGAGATCTTCATTAACATATGTATAGAACCATATGAAGTCTCAAGGCAGGTCACTCCAATGAACTGGTTACCTTTAACTCTTAACATCCAATGACTCCAACCAACTAGATCAGCTATTTGACTAACCAAGGAGTTTAAACATGCTAATCTCAACAGAATTGATGACGCTCATGCTCATCAATTCCTTAATTATAGATAATTTTAATACATTCATAATTATACATGTAGAGATGCTCACTAGTTGTGATCCAATCATAAATTTTTTCATGTTATTAATTGTATTACGGACATTTAGTAATCGAGTTTAAGATCCGATCAAAGACATAAAAAATATGAACTCAAATAGTGAATTGCTATTTATCTAATTAATAGTATAACCGTATGGTTGATTGTCTTAGCACATCTCTCAAATCTAACAAGAAGTCTAGTATTAACCTCATAATTTTTGTGTCTATGTGTTTAACAAACATGATTTTCAAATATGTAGATTATATATATATATATATACACACTACACCAAATCAAACATGAATTTTAAATAAATATTAATTTTTAAAAAATATTTTAATAAAATGTTACTATTAATTAATAATTTTGAAATTTTTTCTAAAAGTATTTTTAATTTAATTGTCCTTATTATCTCACATGGTCCATAGGTCTGAATACAAAGCATACATAATTGCATTATGAATTTTGTGAGATAATTTATCAATTTTACTTAATTTAGAATTTAAGTTTGACTTCGGAAGATTATTTGACCTTGTATTAGATAAATCGACTTCCGAGTCATGGCAAGACAAGGGTCTTTTTTGGATATCAGAGCAACAATCACTTTCTTAGATAAAGCCTTTTTAAGAAATTATACACTTAGCCTACTTCTTGAAACTAGTCTAACTACTTTAGGATGTGTCGAGGTAGCTTTAGTCAGTTTCTTTTAGCTAAGTGAACGAACTAGGATACTCCTTATTTAACCCGAACACTTAGACTAAGTCTTCCCAATGTACTATCATCTCGTCGCGTCCTAATTCTATATGATCATGTTTCAAACAATCCTTTTCCTATCTAGTCATTCTAAGTAAGCATGAAATAAAAAGCTAGTATGTATGACATGATATTTATATACATAATTAAATATATGTATGATCATGATAATTATGAATAGATCAATCAATCAAGTAAAAAAATTGAATGGATCAATCAAGTTAAATAATTTTTATTTTATTTCTAATAATGGATTAATTCTTTATTTGATATATTTCATATGAATTTATGAATGTGTCAATCCACTTTGACATATTTATATTTTTATTAATTTTATTATTTTTTAGGATATTATTTTATTAATTGATTTAATAATTATAGGGTACTCAATTTTAACTTGGTTTATAAATTTTAAAATTTAATTTTAGATTTTTTTAAATTTAGATTTGATTTGTTAAAATTTATAAATTTATTTTCTTGAAATTTAGTATTTAAATTTGAATTTATATTTTTAAGATTTGATGATTTATTTTTAAAATTTAATTTTAAATTTTTTGGGGGAATTATTAAGTTTAGGATTTAGATTGGCTTTTGAATTTGTAATTTTTGAATTTGTAATATTAGCTTTTATTTAAAATTTTATTTTTTAAAATTTTAAAATTTAATTTCAAATCTGATATTATCTTAATTAACTTAATATTATCTTGATTTTCAAAATTTAAATTAAAATTATTTGTAGTCTTATCTTTTGAATTTATCTTTTTATGATTTAATAAATTATCTTTAAGATTATCTTGAGAAAATAATTTATTATTTAGTTTAATTGAATTATTAAGATTAGAATTATTTTGATTATTAATTATTTTTAATTAAATTAAATTAATTAAATTTGAATTGGTTAAGTTAGATTTTTCTTGGTGGAACAAGTAAAAAAATTATCTAGATTTTTATTAATTCGATTAATATCTAAATGAATTTATCTTTATGATTAATTTTATTATCTAAATTTATTAAATTTAAATTATTGATATTTATATTTTTATTAATTGAATTATTAATGATAAAATTTGACTTAGTTACTTGAAGATTATCTTGATTAATCAGGTTTGAATTTGTCAAAATAATATTTAAATTATTTTTTAATTTTAAATTTTCTAAATTATTTATATTTGAATTTATTAAATTAATATTTTTATTAATTAATTTTAATTCTAAATTTTCTAAATTATCTATATTTGAATTTATCAAATGAATATTTTTATTAATTAATTTTAATTTTAAAATTTTAAATTATCTATATTTGAATTTATTAAATTAATATTTTTATTAATTAATTTTCAATTTTTAATTAAAATTGACTTTTTCAAATTTAACATAGCATGCGAATTATCAAATTTCATGCAAGAATTTAAAAAACCTAGTTTATCATACAAAATACTAGGGATATTTTTGTAAATAACTACACTAACGGGAATCGCAACCCCTATTTCTGACTTTTTCTCCATTTTCTTCTCTAGACACTTGTTCTTCTAATGGTTAAATCTTTGGAACTTGAATCACGTAATGTGCTCTTTGTTCATCCGGACTTCTAGCATTAGTTGCTCATTTACCGCTGGTAGTACCGTTCGAATCTTACGAGTAGGGTACTAATTTTTATAGTGTCCTCTCTCCCAGCACTTAAAATAAGTAATATAATATTTAAATTTAAAATTGATCTCCATACCTTACTCCCTCTCAATTTATAGCTTCCTTGCTCCCATGGCGGTTAGTCCTAACGTTCGAATCTTTGGCACTTGAAGCACATAATATGCTCTTGTTCTTCCAGACTCCTAGTATCAATTGCTCCTTTGTTGCTAGTGATGTCATCTGAATCTTATGAGTAGAAAACTAATTTTTGTAGTTCCTTCTCTCCCTATACTTAAAATAAATAATATGATATTTAAATTTAAAATTGATCTCCATACCTTACTCCCCCTCAATTCATAGCCTCCTAGCTCCAGTGGTGGTTAGTCCTATCGAAAAGCCAACCGACTTTGATCTCAATTGTAGGATCAGAATCGTCGAGAGAGGGGGTGAATCCCAATCACTCGCGTTGTGCTCAGTTCATCATTCTTTTATTTATAATTAGATTAGTAGAAGCAAAAGATAATAATAACAAGAGCAATAGAAAGACTCACGGGATTTATTTTGTTCCCAACCCCCTAAGGCTAGTACTCCAAGTCTCATGTACGAGAGACATCCCTCCACTAGTGATCTCCTTTTTGAAACTTTTTCGAAAATGGAAAAACTCATCTTACAAGTCAAACACAAGTACAAAAGATAAAGAATGTAAGAACATAAAATAAAGCAAACTCTTCAACGATCTTAAAGTCCTGAGTGTCACACACCCATCCTAAAGCTTCCTTGGTCACAGAGCATTAAGAGCAGTTGCTTTCCTTTGAGCACAGATATGAAGAGTAGTGAATTATTATCAATCTCTATTCTCGAGACCTTCTTTTATAAGCCTTTTTCGATCTACTGATAAGCCTTATCGATATACCGATCCTGGATAAAACTTAATCCAAAAGACCGAGCCTTCACAATCCATGATCTAATCTCATCAAGCTAGTTTATTGGTCTACCAATCCTTGGGATCAATCTACGAAACTTAGGTGCCACATCATCGATCTAGTTGCAGACTCGATCTTGGTTACCCAAACCCGATCGGTCTACTAAATTGGCTTGGGTTTAGTTTGACCCGAGTGAAGTCCAGTTCACTCCAAACTTGATTTGGTTGCATCTAATTTGGATATGTCTTCTTTCTCAATCTTGTTTCCAGCTCCAGGTTCCTACAAGACAAACATACAATAACAAACAAACAACCTAACCTACTTTGTAGTCTGTCTAACCTACTAGGCTTACTTAAATGTTTCCTATAAGTCTAACCTACTAGGCTTCATGCTTGGAGTTCCTCCAAGACTTTTTCACCACCTAGGGCTCACTTCCTAGGATTTTTTTTGCTAAACATCTGATCACTCTTGACTTACTTGGATTTATCCTTACCTAACCTCTAGTTAGGACTAATTACTCAATAGACTTCTCACCCTTATCCACTTGGTCAACTTAATCTACTTGGACATTTCCTGACCTAACCTCTAATTAAGACTAGTCACTCAGTAGACTTATCACTCTTGCCTAATCTCCATTTAGAACTTTCTCTTTCTAGTCATGATCTAACCAGACTTGACTCATTTTTAAACATTAAGTCCTGTTTGGATAAACCCTTGGCCAAACTGACCATATATTATCAAACATCAAAACCTTGAAGGCTAATTGCACCAATAGGTCTTGTATACACCATGATTTGCTCAACGATTGGAGCTTCAACAACTTCCTCTACACTTTTTGGAGCTTCAAAATTTTCTTGTTCACCCTTCTCCACAACCTCCTCAATTGCTTCTTCTTGAATTTGAGTTTTATACTCTTGCATATGGTTTTCATAGAATTTAAAGATCTTCTCCCAAAAATCCTTAGCATTTTTTTACTCCCCTACCTTTCTCAAAATATGGTCAAGTAAAATAGAAAATAATGACATAATACCTTCAAAATTACCTTCACCAAGTTCGATTTGGTCCGCCATCCATTTGTTCTTTTTGAGCTTTCTCCCCTTCTTATTTACTAGGAATTCAAACCCCCACTTCATAACGCGCATCATTATGAAGTCTGTTTAAAAACAAACTTCCATCCACCTTTTCTTAGGTGCAAAGTCTTCATGATATAGTGGAGGATCACATGATACTCTATCCATCTTTAAAATGCCATGTCAGTAATGTTAGTCCAATGTAGAACACTTCACTCTAATACCACTTGTTGATGATAAAATGATCGAATTAGTGGGGGTGAATAGCGATCGTACACATGTAAATGTGATTCTAAAGTACTCTTTTTATCATGTTAGCAAGGTTACAAACAATTAGCACAATGAAAATGAAATAAGCATACAAGCAAGCTTACCAATCACAAAAAATAGTCATGGAGTACAGGTCCTAGTGAGGACAATCAAACCACTTAAATGAACGTGTTGTGTATGCCTGTGTTCTTGAGTTTTATTTTTATTCCATTGTGCTAAATCAATTGTAGATGAACAAAACAATTTAGAATTGCGAATGAGTCTATTCACCCATCTACCTTCTCTAAAGATCCTATATTTGGTAGACTGTTGGCTAAAGCAATCAAGATAATAGTTAAGTGATGGTCAATCTCATCAATTGATCAACGATAGAATAGTAAGTGAAGCTTAAAAGAATTTAAAGTTTATAAAAAAGGATTAAGAGGAACATTTAAAGGCTAGAAAAAATATTGATTGTATAATATTTAGAGTCTTTCTCTTGTACTCTTAGCCTAATCCTCTAACATCTTATTGTAAAGTGTTATTGTACGATATTTTTCTACCTCTTGTATAATATCCATGAAGGTGAAAGATAGAAGTGCTTTTGGAGTGATTCACCACCGAGTTATAAACTATAGAGTTAAAACAAGGCTTTCAAACCACATTACTTCTTGTTAGCAATTGATATGTGCAGATTGTCTTAATGTTTTATTTTCATTGCATAACTTTGTCCCTATGACCTTGCTAAGCTATTAGCAAGAGTAAAAGCTTTTAAATTGCAAGTCAATAGATATTCACCCCCCTCTACTTTATTCCTCTACTTTTTGTTTCTCTGCCTCTAATAAGGAGAAAGATAATGAATTTTTTTAGGGTAACTCATAATGAGTTTTTTTTTTAAAGGTAACTCACCTTAAAATTTCATGCGCCATGCTTGTCTTGTTTTTTCTCTTTCATATTTGACCTTGCAAAGAACTCGCAAGAGAAAAAATTTGTACTTTTAGGTCCATTCCCCCATTAGTCACTTCTCAAAAGAAAGAACAAGTTGGACCAATTTCTTACTAATTGGAAGACATGTCCACTGACCAAGATGATGAACACTTTATGCTACATAAAGGACAAGACTCAAGGTGATGCTATTATTGTCCTACACACATTGGATGGACGATCAATCAAAGTTTCTTACAACCCATCTAGAGTTAAGTTTCCTTCAAGGAGAGAGAATTAGCAAATTAGAAAATAATTTTTTTATTTTAAATTGTATTGAATATTTGATAGTTATCGTCCTTTTAGGTGTCAAAAATTTAATTTCTTTCCATTGGCAGATATATGTTCTAATTCGATTTGATTTTTATGTATTTTCATTACTTTTCAAATCTAGTAGGGTTTTATATTTTGTCAAGTCTTAATCAATTTATTTCTTAGTGGTCAAGTTCTTTAAAACAAGTGAGTATTCTTCCTCGCACTGTTTGATTGATTTTATTTTTAAAGTTTAGTTGAGTCGGAGCATTTCTAAAGACTATTGTACACCATGATTCAGCAATTTGGCCGATCCAATTGTACAGCAACTAAAAGAGATAACTCAGTAATTCATCTTCTCCGAGTTTATTTTCTCTTAGACCATTTGCAATAGTCTTATGCAGCCACTAGAGTTTGCAGCGAGAACCATATTTGATGTTCTTCTCCAGCAAACGCTCGAAACAAAATGTGCACTGTCGCTGTCAATCTCATGGCCAGTAATAGGATCGAAGTTCCCAAACTTGTAGGAGGTTATGGGCATAGGAAATTTGTTATGATAAGCATACACCTAACACAACAAATTAAGTTACAAGATCATTAGAAAAATCCTCCAAGACAAAATACAGCTTGAAATACATAAGTGACTTCGACATCTGCTAAAAAAGTATTGCATTGTTGGATGAATTTGCAACGGAGACAGAAAAAAGATCTATGTGGGCGATGCTCTAGTTCATCTTTAGCAACATTAAAAGTTTAAGGGGTAGATACGAAGGACGTAAATATAGAAACATACTGTACTTAAGGTTAGCAAAACCGAAGAATGTGGATACTCACTTCATTTGTTTCAGAACCGCATACGATGTATCCATCGCAAACAGATAAGCCTACAAAATTCTGCATTTGAAAAGAGCCACACATCACGAACAAATTATTACGCAAAAGGAAATCTGGAGAACCCAATTAATTATGTTGAGAAACAGCAAAGTAACAGAAAATTTAACTAATATTTGGTTAACTGAAACTCAAAAAGAAAATTTCAAACCTTCTCGTTACTGTGGCCAGTCATGCTCAAAGTGCAGCCATTTGTGGATAATCCTGCTGCAACAGTCTTCTTGAGATTCCAAAGCTTTAAGGTGTTATCAGTAGATGCAGACACAATTGTATCAGAATTCACAAATTTTATGTAGCTCACGGTCCTTCTATGTCCAGCTAAAGTACACCAGGGAATCCTGGTATTACGAAGATCATAACAGTAAATTCTGTGATCAGCAGATCCAAAGGCCAGTAGATTAGATGAATACGGCGAGAACTGTACACAGCACACATTTGCAACACTCTTGATTGTTTTGATGCATTCCTTCTGCAAACATAGAATATATTTACTTCAATTTTCTCTTCAAAGAATAGAGAATTTTTAAGATTCTGATTGTAGACTTTAGTTTAACAAGAGCATTGAGCTGAAGCATTGTAAATGCGATGTAAAGATGCATATTATAAAAGTGCAGTTGATGTCTAGCACCCTTATGGAGTTGTAGAAATAAAGAATCTTCCAGAGTAAATACTCAATTTCAATTCACGCTGAAAGCTATTGCGAGTTATTCTGGATGATTTAGCCCAATGAAAATTCACAATCCAAATAAGGTAATGCAAAAGATACAGATATATGAATTTGATAGAGAGCTCGCACTTCATGTATGCTCCAAAGTTTCACAGAGCAATCATCACTTCCACTTGCCAACTTAGTTGGAGCTTCCGAAGAGAAGTCAACAGACCAGGCTCGTTTTTGGTGGTCCGTGTACTGATGAAATCCTCGACCAGTGCTAGCATCCCATAACTGCACATGAGGAATTAAATTATCTTGCAAATTTTTACTTGAGCAAATGATACATACCCTAATGAGAATAGTAATGTTAGGCAAATTTTCCGATGGATGCACTTGGGTTTTGGTAGTTTCAAATTAGGGCACCAAGTTTAGTTTGCCTAAATTGCGCACCAGCCTACCTGAAATACTTGATTTACAACTGTTTTTCTCCCACCTGACCGAGTCACCCAATGGACCAGTCTAGCATCCCTCCCAAACCAGTAAAAAAAAACCCCTCGAAAGAGTGTTACTTGCAGTGAGGGATCAGAAAAACCATCAGAGAGAGCTTTGGCTTGAAGAAGGGTCTTCTGATCATTTTTTACTAGGAACATCTTTTATGGAGATGCAGTTTATGGGGTGTTTTTCATTTCAATTAATCAGCTTGGGCACCAGTTCAAAAGGTGGCTGGGGCAGGCTGGAAGAAAAAGGCGGGTAAGGTATTTAAGTTACATTGGGACATAATACTGGGAAAAAAAACTATGTTGTGTTGGGAAATACTGAAATCTACAATATGATTTTGAATAGAAACTGTAGCTTAACTATGCAACTTCCAAGAAGAATATCCTTCGATTGCAGAATATTGGAAATGAATCCATGATCTACAAAATTCTTCAGCTACATGGATCTTTTAGATTAATTTAAGTTAAAAATGATAATTAGTATGGTCAGATATGACATGAAGGAACGAGTTTGAGGATACAGATAAATTACCTTAAACTTAATGTTTGATTCAACATACATCTAAGGGAACAAATTGACACAAGAAAATGTTAGGAAAGATAGTGGAACCCAGAATGTCAACATAATCATTTAGCTCAAAGAAGGAAATATATGAACCTATAACTTAGTAGCTACATGGGGAAAGAAGGAAATGTTCGAGCTGAAAGACGAGTACATGAGGTTCTGGACCAATGGAATCGAGCTGAAAGAAGGGTAATGAGGTACTGGACAAATGGATGCAACTTTATCCTTACAAGGATCATTAGAGAATGTTTCTAACTCAAATCCTTGATTCAAAGGTTACAAAGGAGAAAATTGACCATGGAAAAGTCTCCATCTATATATCTTGTTTGTACAATCATGCCCTGAGTGATCAAGTTGACCAAATGATTTTAATGTGTTTGACAAATAATTTAAGTTAGATTAATCTTGTGTTTGTTAATGAGGTTTGTCAAGTATATAAGTGTAGAAATTTTGGCAAGTGAGTTGTGGAGAAGTTCATGTAAGTCGAGATTGACTAAATAGTTTACAGATATAGAAATGCATTAGGTGCTATCAAATAAGGAAGTTCAATAGGAGTTGATAGATAAAAATGTTCAATAGGAGTTGGTAGAAGAGAAGCCATGGTAGGTAAAGGTTGATCGGGTACCTGACAAACAAAAGAAGTCTTGAAGGCTAGAAAGAAGATCTAAAGACAACTACTCTTGACATATGAGTTGTGAGAGATTACAAGAAAATATGTAATTTTGATTTTTGGGTAGTCTTTTACTTAGTCATTTCCTTGATAAAAAGTATAGGTTGTTTCTTGTAATTGATGTTGACGAGCAGATTTAGTCAACCAAAGGTTTTGTTATTTGAATAGTCGAATTGACTAAAGTCATTTTGATCACAAATTATAGCACTTTGTTTCAACTTGAGTTGACTAGAGTTTAGTCTAAACAATTAACTACTAAAAATAGCTTGCTCTTTGTTTCATTTTTGTTGACTAGGCAGTCAACTAAAATATAATAAGAATTTAAAAAATAAATTGTTCAAGTGAATTTTATCCAGTTTAGTTGAGAAAGATTTGAGTAATATATTTTTTAGTCAATTGGAATCGTGATCACCCAAATGATAAGCCTGCAACCTAATCTAGTTGAGTTGGTTGTTAAGTGTTGAGTCAATTGAAATGGATTTGAGTCAACTAAGACAAACAATTGACAAACAAGGCTTCTGTGATCAATATTTCGATCGACAAGTAATAATTTGAGTAGACTATAATTAAATATAATAGTTGGTTAAAGCTTATGCAAGTACATTTTGAAGAGTAAAAAGAAGAGCAAAGGGATCTTGTGTAGGATCAAACTCAACGCTAGAGGGGGGTAAATAGTATTATAAATTTTATGAGCTTTAAAGGATAAAATAACTCTACGAATATTTATAGAATAATACAGTGGAATAAAGATAAGTTATTAAATTAAGTATTTTAAGAGCAATAATATTTTCTAGGTTAACACATAAAGCATGCAACAATTATAAGGATGCACAACATAAATGAATTGATTCTTATTTCGATTAACTCTTTTCTAGAAAGATTCTAGAGGTGGAGAAACCTTAAAAAGAATCTAAAAATAAAACACACAATGATATAAGAATGTACAACAATAATAGAAAAATAGTCTTATGCTCGAGTTTTCATTTTTGGAAGATGAAGAACGATGTTGCAGCGTGTTGCTGATGTAGCGCCCAAAGAACACTGAATATGAGCACGAGCACGTTGAAAATGATTGATAATAAGTTGCTTGAGAGCTTGCCTCTAGCTCCTTTTATAAGCTTTCTTCGAATGCTGGCGTGACACCTCTCGGTAGTTGGACATCCCCAATCGCTTGGGAGACTGTTGACTTGAGTGCAATGTTTATTTAATAGTAAATATTATCCGCGATCCTTGGACTTCCCCCGATCACCTAGTGTTAGGTCAATTTTCATCTTTGACCTGCTTTCTCGAATCGCTCGATCTCATTCCTACCGGTCACTTGGACGCTATGGTTGCTCGCTCCTCGCTCTAGTTATCTAGTACACCTCAACTCCAACGTTTGAATGTTATCTCCAACTAGTCGATTGGACTCCCTCCCAATCGCTTAGAACCGTTGGACATTACTTCTATATACTTGATACACGTAATCAGTATGATATAAAATTTAACTTCACTCGTGCATACCTTGGCTAGATGCTTAGCTCCTAGCTGAACCATCTAATGTAATTTGCCAAGCTATAGCTCCCAGCTACCTCCAATTGGACTTACTCTGCCAAAACTTCAACTCTCAACTGACTCTATTTAGGGTTAATCAGCCAAGACTTTAGCTCTCAGCTAATTCTGCTTGGACTTGCTCTACCTAGTTTCCAATTAGATCTTTTCTGCTTGGTTCCCAACCAAGGCTAAACCAACTGTTTGATTTCCAATTAGGACTTTGTACTTGCCTAGCTTTACTAGGACTTAGCTAATTGTCTAGTTCCCAACTAGAACTTCGTACTTGTCAAGTAACCCACTTCACTTAACACAGAATCATTAGTTCACAAACAAACTAATTTTATACTTAGTCATACATCAAAACTCTAAGTTCACTGTGGTGCTTTTAGCACTAATGATTTCTCCCTTTTTAACCATATGAAATCTAAGTTAAAGTTAGTTTCACCATAGCAGTTGAAAAAGTTTTAAGAAAGCATAATAAGAACAAAATGTATGATAATCTTACTTTCTCCCCCTTAGTCAGTGCTTTCTCTCCCTTAATTAGAGGTTTCTTTGAGAAATGACTTTTTTAATGGAAAAATATTAAGATAGTATAAATTTTAACTCTTATTAACTTTTCATACATCAAAAATTGAGTTAAAGAGAATGCTATTGAAAAGGCTTAAGAATGAACTTAATTAGAAAAGTAAACATGTATAATAGACTAAAGAAAGCTAAGCATGAACTAAAAGTTAAATAAGCATAAGTCAACTATAAGTCAAAAGAAGTCAACTTGGTCAAAAAGGAAAACATTCACGTCATCTGTTACAAGTTCATAACAAAAAGAAAACTAAGATAGATCAGCGGGATGTTGCTTGCACATATGCAGAGCACGTAACAAGTCTATGATCTCATACATTTGGTCCTCCAAACACTGAAACATACAGGTGACCTTCGCCTTGAGTCGAGTCACTCGCTCCTCTAGAGTCAAAGGTGTTAGAGATACTGTTATGTCAATGTCGAGCTCAACTGGAGTCTGAACCTCTAGAGATTGAGGAGTCTGTCTCCCATCCTTCCAGACTAAGGTGTTTTCTCTAAGGATCATTTAATCTACAGTGAAGTTTCTATGTCCTATTCTATCAAAATTGAATAAGAGTTGAATATTCCCTTGGTAAATATCAATCCCGAATGATGCCAAGATAAGAGTCAAGATATGATAGTAGAGCATAAGGACTTGATGATTAGTAATGGTGTGGGAGTGATAGATGATAGATCTAAAGATATGCAAACTAAGGTTAATGTCCAATTTACGTCTTACTGCATATAGTAAAAAAGAGTGAAAAGTTTGTATATATCTTGATCTTTATCGTGAAGGGGTAAAATACATGATACTAGAGTTTTATTCAAGACATAATCTGTCATTCTGAGTTCATTGGAGCAAAAGTTAGTCACAGTAGGATTTCGTTGCCCACCAATGAGATACGTGTAAGTTTGATTCAATGAAATATGGGGGAATGGATCAGAGAAAAGGTTGATTGATAAGTGAAAAATAATAGAATTCGAAAGATAAAGCGCAATTCAAGTTGGTCCTTAATTAGATTAGTTGTGAAAACAATGTCAATACCACCGGCTCTAGATGAATATATAAGGTCGTATATTCTAGTTAAGTTGTTATAGAATTTAACACATAAATCAAGATTTACCGTTTGGCTACAATAAATAAGTTTAGACATACCATAGTGGGTTACGATTTCTAGGATGTTTGCACAATATTCTAAGAGAAATTGTCTATTAAAGTATTTAGGAGGTATGAGAATGTATGTATGTTGTTCATATTTAAGTCTAAGGTCTCTTAAGGAAACCTAAAGTCATTAGAAGAAGACTGGGAGGAACTAGCCTCAGTAATACTTTGTTTTCGTCTAACAAAATAAATATTTCTTAACATTAATCTTTTAAAAATCAAAAAAAAAACTTTGAAAAGATTAAGTTTAGATTTCTTACCTAGGCATGATGTCATGAAACATGACTTTTACTTTGAAATAATAGTCGAAACTAGACTCGAAGGTGAATCAGATTTTTTAGAGGAAATTTGAGAGTTTTAGTTGGATTCGGCGGTTGGGATCGCGATCTCCTATATAAAGGTCCTCCGGGCGACCACAAGGCGTGCAATCAACCATGATGGTTTTATTTGAGGCGCCTTAGTCGAGGTTATACGGGCGATTATGGGTCACCCAGTCACGCAGGTGCCTAATTTTACCGTAATAATAATTTTCATTTATTTTGACCAGTGTAGGTCCAAACGACTAGGTGACTCCCTACCGATCGGGATCCAATTTTTTAACTACCCTAGTCAGATTCGTTTGAATATATATTCAGGCACCTAAAGTGGATCCAAGCAACCGAGAGGTCAACATGTTTGACTTTTTGTTAAATCATTAAAAATTTATCAAACATAAGTTCATATAAAAATAGAGTTTAAGAAGTTTCTTTTGACCAGTCCAACTTTAGTCTCAAGTTATCTATCCATAGGACAAAAGCTTTCAACTTGTTGGTCAAGTTGAGCAAAGAGTTTCCAATTTTCATATTTATGAAATATTTGTTGTCAATCTAGGAATTTTTAACTTAATCAATATTTAAGTTTTTAAGCTCTGATTCATGTTGATGCACTGGCATAAGCATCTATAATCCAGACTTTAATCCTATGCATCTCACACATTTTCTATGTTTCACAAACACAAACAAGTAATTCCTTAGTTGCTTTGTGAGATGTTGGCTTTCTAGATCTATATGTACATGCAGTTTATGATGAATACCTAGGCTAAATCCAATTGTAATAAAGTAAAGTAAATATTAGTTTTCAAAACTATTTTAATTTTAAAAATGTAATCATGGTTCAACTTAATCCTAAACTAAAAATTAAAACTTAGCTCCCCTACTTAAAAGGTCTAACACATTTTATTTAGCATTTGGGTTAACGTGACAAGCATTAGTGTTAATTATGTGAATATGTTGTTTAGATACCCAAAAGTATTGATTTCCTATTTGATTGACTAGGCAGGTTTTTGAGACCCATGCATCTTACTTTTAATATTTTGGTTAACTAAAGATAAGTAAAAGAAATGGTTCTGATTTGAGTTATATCTAAGTCCAATTCTTTTATAAGCAACTTATTTAGTTCTAAACATCATACTCAAATACTTGGAGCTAGATGTAAACTTGCTTAATGTTGACATTAGATCACTGACTTAGTTCTTTAAGTAGGAATTTTCTTCTTCAAGCTTTGACACTTTAGTTGAAGTTTCAACTTTATTTGATGAGTCAGAAATAGTCTTTCCGTTAAGTAAAGTTTTAACTTGTAACTTGTACTTAGCTAAAGTTCTAGTCAAGTATAATACAGTAAGGTAAAAATTTTTAATGATTAGGTTTGTTTCCTCACTGATTGACTCATCTGAGTCACTACTTTGACTAGACTTTGAAGTTGATTCAAGATCAAAATTAAATTCAGACTTGTATCTCTCTTCTATAGCAAATAATGTTAGGAGGTTGACTTGATCTGAGTCTGACTCTAATTCTGATGAAGACTCATTCCAAGTTGCCTTGAGTATCTTTATTTTCTTTTTTATCTTTGTGATTTTATTTTTCATTGTCTTTTAGAAGTGGATGATCTATTTTGAAATGTTCCTTTTTGTTGCATTTAAAACATCGGACATTGGTTAGATCTTTTCATGTGATTTTCTTTTTCACAAACTTCTTAGAAATTTTTTTTTATCGGATCATTCGTTTGATTAGATTTACGACTTCTGAAGGTAGGTCATCTTCATTAATAGATGATCCGGACTCGAATTCGGATTCAGATTTAATTTTTTCCTTAGATTTTGACTTAAGCATAGGTTTCTTAGCAATTAAGATTATTCCCTTTTGGTCTAGATTAGTATGTTCATGAAATTCAAAATTACAGAAAAATTCATCTAATTTTATTATGAATAGGTCTTTGGAAACTTTGTAGGCATCCACCATTGACATCCATAAGGTTGTTCTTGGGAAGACTTTTAGGGTCTCCGGAGGTTGAGTTGGTTACTATGGAGCAGACTTGCTGCAATGGGTAAGGGTCGAATTTCGGTGAAGCCGAGACAATGCCCTCCCCATAGTGGTTAACTGCAGCTTTCCAATTTACTTCCTCACAAATGGTCGTGGGTCCGACCATGGGGCCGCTAGGGTGGCGGATTCCACCTTTTGCTGTATTAGGAAGGCTTTGAGGGCATACTTAATCAAGTCACGATTATCGACTTGTTCATTGAGTGCATGAATGTCATTTAGGATTTTCTTAAATCGGCTATACAATTAACTTATGGACTCATCAGTCCTCATTTGGATATTCTGAAGTTGACTTAGTAATAAGTCCTTGGCGGTTCATGAGTCAGCTGAGCCTTCGTGAAGCTCAATGAGTTGTTCTCATAACTCCTTAGTACTATTAAAGAGTCTTACTTTACTCAATTGTTCCTGAGTTAGACCACATTGGAGTGTAGTTATAGCTTAAGCATTAGCTTGAACTTTCTTTTTGGTGTCACTTATCCAATGACTGAATTCGACTAACTCGCCATTTGGATATCTAATAGTTCAAACCCTACCTTGATGATCATCCAATTTTCTATCTCATTTATGAGATAGTATTTCATCTTTTCTTTCCAATAGGTAAAGTTGTTGCCATTGATTAGAAGAGGTTGAGTTGTGTTGTAACCTTCTTGCAAGGCCATTTAGAGTTGAAAAGTTGGTTGAATTAGGATTTGATCTTTAGATTGATTTATTCTGACTTAAAATGCAAACTTCATCCTAGGTTAGATTCAGGTTTACTTTAGGCTAGTTAAATACAAAGTTTCTAAGTTCAAGTTGTGGCGAGGCACAGAAGCCTTGAATATCAGAGTAACGACCACTTTCTTAGACAAAATTAAAATGAGAACTTTAAACTTGACTAGCTTTAATACAACTTCTTGGTCTAACTAATTTAGAATAAGGTGAGTTATTTTAAGTTAATTCCACTCGATTGGGTTTTCCTAACGTACTATCAGCTCAATCCACTCTCATACTAATTTGTAGGATCAAACTTAATGCTAAAGCGGGATGAATAGTATTACAAATTTTACAAGCTTTAAAAAGTGAAAAAGAACTCTAAGAATATTGACAGATTAATGTAACAGAATAAAAATAAACAATTAAACCAAATATCTAAGAATAAAAATATTTTCTAGGTTAACACATAATTAATGCAACAATTATAAGGATACACAGTATAAATAAATTGATTTTTATTTAGATTAACCCTTTTCTAGAAAGATTCTAAAAGTAGAGAAACTTTAAAAAGAATCTAAAAATATATAAAGCATAGAATAATACAAGAATATAGGACAATAATAGAATAATAGTGTTACGCTCGAGTTGTCATTTATGGAAGATGAATAGCGAAGATACAGTGTGTTGCCGACGTAGCGCTCGAAAAGCACTCAATGTGAGCATGGACACATTGAGAATGATTGATAATGAGTCGTTTGAAAGCTCTGCCTCATAGCTCCTTTTATAGGCCTTCTTCGGATGCTAATCGACTGGACCATCCCCGATCACTTAAGAGACTATTGGCGTAACTGCAATGTTTATCCAATAGTAAATATTATCTGCGATCCCGATCAATTGGATTCCCTAGGGCGCCTGCAGCTTGGTCAATTTCCATTTTTGACCTACTTTCTCAAATCGATGGATCTCATCTCTACTGGTCTCCTAGAAGCATCTACGGTCAACTAGACGCTGCAGTCACCCACTCCTCGCTTCAGTTGTCTGGTACACCTCAACTCCAACGGTCGAAGATTATCTCCAAGTAGTCACCCGAGCTCCCCCCGATCACTTGGAACCATTGAACTTTACTTCTCTGAACTTGATGCATGTAATCAGTATGATATAAAGTTTAACTTCACTCGTGCTTATCTTGGCTAGATGCTCAACTCTCAGTCGAACAATCTAGTGTGATTTGCTAAGTCATAGCTCCCAGCTGACTTTCCTTGAACTTGCTCTGCCAAAACTTTAGCTCCCAGCTGACTTTGCTTGGATTTACTCTACCTAATTCTCAATTAGCTCTTTTCTGTTTGATTCCCAACTAAGTCTTAATCAACTGCCTGGTTCCTAACTAGGATTTTGCACTTGCCTAGCTTCACTAGGACTTAGCCAATTATCTAGTTCTCAACTAGGACTTCGTACTTATCAAGTATCCTGCTTCACTTCACAGACAAAGTAATTTTACACTTAGTCATACATCCAAACTCTAGGTTCATTGTGGTGCTTCCAGCACAAACATCTTGTTCAAGAATAAGAAAGCTACTACTACTCTATTGCTCTCTAATTGTCTCTACTTTAAGCTTTATTTTCTTTAGATAAACTTTTCTTCGCTTTATTGTTTTTATCTTATTGGAAAAGCTTTTGTCTAAGGTTTCCACCTATAGTAAAGAGAAAGTATAGTGGTTCTTCAAGGGGTGAGTCATCTTTTGAGTCTATAAGAAGGAATTTAGGATTCTAAACCATACTAAAAGAATCAAATTAGAATTTCTTACTTTATTAATGTCTATCCTACTTCCTTTTTACATTTCCACTATGCAACTAATTTTTA
>JBBMKF010000007.1:2450822-2462836 GCA_037834155.1 Curcuma caesia | reverse complement strand
TGCTTAAGATGTCAAAGTATAAGCCTCTATGATCAAGGTGATTTGAATACCACAAGTCAAAAGAAACTTGCACTTAAACTGCACTGAGATCTTCATTGACATATATAGATCGAACCATATGAAATTTCAAGGTAGGTCACTCCAATGAATTGATTACCTTTAACCAACATCCACGTTTAACTCTCAACATCCAATGTCTCCAATAGTGAGATCAGCTGCTTGGTTAACCAATGAGTCAAAACGTACTAGTCTCGACAGAATCGATGGCGTCTGTGTTGATCAATTTCTCAACTAGGGATAATTCCAATACATTCATAATTGCACATGGAGAGATGCTCATGAGTTGTGATCCAATCACAAATTCTCTTATGCTATAAATTGTATTGCGGACATTCAGTATTTGAGTTTAAGATCCAATCAAACACATATGGAATGTGCACTCAAACAGTGAATTGCTATTTATCCAATAAATAGTACGACCATAAGACGATTGCCTTAGGACATCTCTCAAATCTAACAGAGATTTGTGTCTAAGTGTTGGTCAACCAATTTTTAAATATGTAATATTTAAAAAATTATAATATTGATACACATAGCAAGCATGAATTTTAAGTAAACATCAAATTTTTCAAAAATAGTTTTTAAAAAATAGTTAAATAATTTTTGAAAGTATTTTTCAAAACTTTATACTTTATTTGTCTTTATCATCTCACTCATTCTAAGTGCCTCAATATATGACATACAATGGTTATCTTATAGATTTTATGAGATGAGTTATTAATTTTATCTTTATTAATTTAAGTTAAGTACTAATGAGTGTTTGATCTTATGTTAGATTCATGTTTAACTGTCAATTGGTTAAGTCCACATTTTAAAAATTGGCCTCCAGGTCGTGGCGAGGTAGGAGTCTTCTTAGTTATCAAAAGAACGACCACTTCTTTAGACAAAGTCTTTTTAAGAAATTATGACCTTAATCAATTTCTTGAAAAAATTTGATCTAACTAGTCTAGGATGTGACAAGGTAGTTTCGGTTAGTCCCACTTAGTTAAGCAGATCAAGCAAAATACTCTTTATCCCACTTGACTACCTAGACCAAGTTTTTCTAATGTACTATCATCTCGCCCCACCCTGATACTATGTTGGGCAAGTATCAAACATTCATGTATCCTTAACTAACTATTCTAGCTTTAGTAATAAGTAAATATGATGACATGACATGTTTATGCAAAAAAAAATTAAAACATATGTATATATATGGTAGTTATGCATGAATCAAACAATTTAAGTAATTTTTTAATTTCTAATATTGTATTAAATTCTTGATTTAATACATTTTATGTGGACCCACGAATGTGTCAACTCACTTTGATACATTTTGAATTTTATTAAATTCTATTCCATTTGGTAATATTTTAAGTTAATTTCATAATTATAAGTATTTTATAATTAAGTTCATGATTTTTTATTTTTTTTATTTGAATTAAGTTATGTTTGAATTTTTTGTTGATTTTTATTTTATTTATGGATTATTAATTAATTGTTGAATTATTAGTTTGTATAGTTTGATTAGTTTATGTTTGAATTAATTTATATAGTTTGATAAGTGTATGTTCGAATTATTAATTTATACTTTAATCCTTAATTTAAATTTAAATTTGAATTTTGAATTTAAATTTTAAATATAAATTTTAAATTTTAAATTTGAATTTTAAATTTTCAATTTAAATTTTAAATTTTAAATTTTCAATTTAAATTTTAAATTTTAAATTTTGAATTTTAAATTTTGAATTTTGATTTTGATTTTGAATTTTGATTTTTTTTAATTTAAATTACGTTATATTACATAATTAAATGAAAGTTGATGATAATTAATTTCATTATTCAAATTTGAATTTTTAAGATTTATGTTTGACTTGTTAAAACTTATAGAATTATTTTCTAGAATTTTAAGATTTAATTTAAAATTTTTAGATTTAATTTTATTATTTAATTTTGAATATTTAATATTTAAATTTTAATTCATATTTTTAAAGTGTGAATTTTTATTGTAAGAATTTTTAAGATTTAATTTTTAGTTTTTAGTTGTTAACTTATTCATTTTAAAATTTACCTAGGTGAAGTATGAATTTTTCTTATTATTAGGATTATCTTGATTATTTATTTTTGAATTATTAAGTAAATTTAAATTATTTAACTTATCAGGATGGTTATTAATTTTATCTTATTTGATTAAATTTTTATTAATTTTTTAATTTATTAAATTAATTAAAACTAAATTATTTAATTATAAATTATCTTGATTGAATAAGTTAAAAAATTGATCTAATTTTTTATTTATTTATGTTAATTCTAAATTAATTAAATTTGAATTATGAATTATTAAATTTTTTAAATTTAAATTAGTGAGATTATTATTTAATTCAGATTTAATAATTAATTTATTTAAATTAGGTGTATTTTTATTATTAATAATATCTAAGTTTAAATTTTTTAAATTAATTAATTTATTTTTATTTATTAAAATTTTTTATTTTTTGAATTTTTTAGGCATGGCCCCTGGGTCTGGTTCTTTCTATGTTGGAGACATGGTCGTGCCTGGTGGCATGGCCTGTAGCTGTCTTCAATCTATAGGAGGGACACGACCGTGCCTTATGGGCACAGTCTGGCCATGTCTGAGCCCTGGAAATATGAGGCACGACCGTGTTTGCTTTGTTGTTCTTTTCCCTCTATTTCTTCGTGTTTGCTACATAGGAGATCCGTCCGTGATGATGAGCACGGCCAGTGCGAGTCCCTTTTCTCCACTCCTTGCTCCATCATCAATAATACATCGTTTTAGCTTCGAATTACATCATGTCAATCAAAAACATATAAAGAGCAGATCTCTGAGCAAAAGAAGTAGAAACATGTAATAATAAAGAAATAAAGCGTGATAAAGTAGATCATATGCAATGAATTACAAGCGGATGAACGTTAAACAAGGCTAAAAATCATATATAACCTATGTTCATCAGTAGGTCCATCAGTCGGTTTCATCACAAAAGTGTCTAATGTATCTAGATACCTCTGAATGATCCCAAACAATATTCTATGTGCTCCTCTTGGTCTCCTTAGAACACCCATGTCGTCAAACAGAACCACGATATAGTGTATTGAGTCCATTTTTTTCCATACACGTTTCTGACATGATAAATGATGTCGGAGGCTCATTAGAAATTATAAGATGGTGATATACACTATTTGACAACACAAATGAGTTCATGGGACTCCACTATGTTGGTAAAAATTCAATTTAATATTTTGGACATGTGTAGATACATCAGTTAGTTTCGTCACAAAAGTAGTTGATGAACCTAGAGACATTTGAATAATCCCAAATAAAGTCCTATGTACTTCTCTTGGTCTCCTCAGTGTACTCATATTGTCAAACACAATCATGATACAGTGTATTGAGTCCAATTTTTTTGTACATATTTTTGACATGATAAATGATGTCGAAGACTAATTAGAAATTATAAGACGGTGACACACACTATTCGACAATACAAATGAATTCATGGGATTACACTACATTGGTAAAAATTCAATTTAAGATTTTTAGACATGTGTAGATCAATCAGTCGATTTCATCATAAAAGTAGTTGACGAACCGAAAGACCTCCGAATGATCCCAACAAAGTTCTATATGCTCCTCTTGGTCTCCTCTGTACACCCATACTGTCAAACACAACCATAATATAGTGTATTGAGTTCAATTTTTTCTCGTGCATATTTTTGACACCATAAATGATGTCAGAGACTCATTAGAAATTGTAGGATGGTGATACACACTATTTGACAAAATAAATGAGTTCATGAGACTCCACTACGTCGGTAAAAATTCAATTTAATATTTTGGGCATGTTTAGGTTCATTAGTCGATTTCGTCACAAAAGTGGCTGATGGACCTAGAGACCTTTGAATGATCCCAAACAAAGTCCTATGTGATCCTCTAGGTCTCCTTAGTACACTCATGCTATCAAACATAACCACGATATAGTGTATTGAGTTCAATTTTTTTCCATACACATTTTCGACATGATAAATGATGTTGGCGGTTCATTAGAAATTGTAAGACGGTGATACATACTGCTTGACAACACAAATGAGTTCATACCACTCAACTATGTTAGTAAAAATTAAATTTAAGATTTTTGAATATGTGTAGGTCCATCTGTCAGCTTTGTCTCAAAAGTAGCTGATGGATCTGGAGATCTTCGTATAATCCCAAAAAAAGTCCTATGTGCTCCTCTTGGTCTCTTGAGTACACCCATGTCGTTAAACACAACCACGATATAATGTATTGAGATTAGTTTTTTTCGTACATATTTTGATAGACAAATGATACTGGAGGCTCATTAGAAATTATAAGACGATGATATACACTATTTGACAACACAAATGAATTCATGAGACTTCATTACGTTAGTAAAAATTCAATTTAAGATTTTTGGACATGTGTAGCTTCATCAATCGGTTTCATCTCAAAAGTGGTTGATGGACTTAGAGACCTAAGGCCGAGTGGTGAACCTTGGAGGCACTAGTCTGCCTACAAGGTTTCAATGTTTGATAATATACTTAGGTTTGATCAGTTTGACCAAGGCTTGATTCAAATATAACCTAATGTTTGGATGTGAGTAAAGTCTAATTAGGTCAGTTTGACCAGAAGACTATCCAGAAGTCCTAGTGAGTTAGACCGGGTGAGGAAGTCCTAGTCTGTTAGACCGGGTAAGATAAAGTCCTAGTTGGAGGTTAGGTAGAAGAAGTCCTAGCTGGAGATTAGGTAGAAGAAGTCCTAGTTAGAGGCTAGGCAAGGAACACCTAGTGAGTGAAGCTGGGCAAGAAGTCCAAATAGGTCAAAAGTAACTGGATGTTTGACAGGTGGAGTCTACTGAATGACTAGTCCTGACTGGAGGTTAGACAAGAAAAAGTCTAAACAAGTCAAGGGTGATCAGTTGTTTGGCAGGTGGGAAGTCTACCTATGGAAGTGACTAGTCCTAACTGAAAGTTAGACAAGGACAAGCCTAGTAGGTTAGATCTACAAGGTAAGACTTATGTAAGCCTAGTAAGTTAGATAGACTACAGATAGACTTAGCTTTCTTGCGTGTTTGTATGCTAATTGTGCATGAACTATGAACTGGAAGCAAGACAGAGGAAGTATAAGAGAAGCAAACAGAAGCAGTCGAATCAAACTTGAAAGTTAACTCAGATCAAACCTGATTGACTGGTTTCGGATGCCCCTATTGGATCCGGGCACCTGGAATAATCTAGGTGACCTAGTGAGGTATAGACGCCTAGACTAGGACAAATCCAAGCACCTAGATCTGATCCAAGCGCCTGGACAGTCCAGACGCCCAAATCAGGTGGAATTAGCTCCAATAAAGATCGATAGAACCATATCGGATCGGATTGGTTGGGGTGCTTGGTAAGGGATCCATGCACCCGAAAATGTTTTTAATGGCCTCTTCGCCCAGCACTAAGAGATAACTCTAATCACTATAACTCTTTGTCCTACGGTGCTGCTGACGTGAACAACATCCTGCTCATGCGATCGAGAAAGTTCCAGGAAGGCTGCACTACGCTTAGGACTTTCAGATCGGCCGTCTAGAGAGTTTGCTATTTATTTTAGTCTTATATTATTTTGCATGTTCATTTTATATTATTCTTTGGACTGTAAGATGAGTTTCTTCGTTTCTAGAAAAGTTCTGAAAGGAAACCATTAGTGGACGGTGTCTTCTCGTGCATAGGCCTTGGACGTACTAACTCTGAGTGGTTAGGAACCAAGTAAAAAATTCATGTGTCTCTGTCTTATTATTTAATATCGCTGTAAGTTTTCTGTGTTAGTAAGAACAAACGAACGACCAATACTATTCACCCTTCTCTAGTGTGTGCACCGATCCTACAACTGTTATCAGTGTATACATGCTCTTGATTGGACTAATCACTACGGGAGCATGAAAGCAAAGATGGAGGGGGAGCGAGGTAATATTATTAATGTTTATTTTAAATTTTATATAATTTGTTTTAAGGACAGGGAGAGAAAGTACAATAAAAATTAGTGCCATACTCGTAAAACTCGAACGACACCACCGGTGGTAAAGGAACAATCAATGCCATGAGCCAGAAGCCCAGAGGAACAAAGAGCACATCACGTACTTCAAGTGTCAAAACCATGGATACTAAAAAATCAATGCTCGAAGAGGTAGAAGGAGAAAGAGGCGAAATCGAAATTAGAGATTGTGATTCCAATAAGTCTTTAATTTATGAAAATACCCCTAGGATTTTACATACCAGCTTTATTTTTGTTGAAAATTTAGATCATTTAAAAAATTTAATTAATTTAAAAATTTTAAATTTAGAAAATTTAATTAAATTAAAATTTTTAAATTTAGAAAATTAATTAATTTAAAAAAATCATAGAAAATCAATTAATTTAAAAATTTTAAATTCAAAAATTTAATTAATTAGAAAAATTCAAATATAAAAAATTCAATTAATTTAAAATTTTTAAATTTAAAATTTTAATTAATTTGACCAATTCAAATTTAGATAATTCAAACTTAATTAATTTGATCTATTCAAATTTAGATAATTTAATTAATTTAAATTTAATTAATTCCAACATTAATAATTTAATTAATTCTGATAATATAATTAATTCAGATTTAATTTAAATAAATAAAAAATAGATCAATTCTTTAACTAATTTAACTAAGATAATCTAAAATTAAATAATTTAATTTTAATTAATTTAGTAAATCCAATTGATAATAATTTAACCACATAAATTATCAAGATAAATATAATAATTCAAATTTAAATAATAACTCAGAATTAAATAATCAAGATAATCTAAATAATGAGATAAATTCAAAATTCATCAAGAAAAATTTTAAAATTAATAATCTAGTCAATAAAAATTTAAAATTAAATCTTAAAATTTTTATAATAAAATTTTAAACTTTAAAAATATAAATTCAAATTTAAAAATTAAAAATCAGATTTAAACAATAAATTAATTATAATCGTGTACCTTTTAATTATAAAATTATTAAAAATTTTAAAAATAAATTTGAATCTAAAATTTTTGAAATTAAATATTAAAATTAAAGAAAATAAATCTATTAATTTAACATGATAAACTTAAATTTTAAAAATATAAAATTAAATAATAAAATTAATTATCATTCAGTTATATTTAATTATGAAATATAACCTAATCAAATAAAAAATTCAAACCAACAAATATAATTAAAACAAACTAATAATTCAAATAAACAAATTAATAATTCAAACAAACAAACATAATTAAAACAAATATAATTCAAATAAACATAACTAAAACCATAAACCTAATTATAATAAAATAATTATAACTATGAAACTAATTAAAATATTTCTAAATGAAATAAATAATAATAATAATTAAAAATATGTCAAAGTAGGTTGACATATTCGCGAGACCACATAAAATGTATCAAATCAAAAAATTGATGCATTATTAGAAATTAAAAATTATCTGACTTGATTGAATCATGCATAGTTGTCATATACATGCATATTCTTTATTGTAAAATTGACAAAATATCTTACAAAATCTATAAGACAACCCTTGTATGTTATGTACTGAGGCACTTAGAATGAGT
Source organism: Curcuma caesia (assembly GCA_037834155.1). Taxonomy (NCBI): domain Eukaryota; kingdom Viridiplantae; phylum Streptophyta; class Magnoliopsida; order Zingiberales; family Zingiberaceae; genus Curcuma; species Curcuma caesia. The sequence continues at coordinate 2,455,154 of JBBMKF010000007.1, read as the reverse complement.
GAGATATCAAGGACTATTAAATCACCATGTTTTGAAAATATTTTCAAACACTATAAAACTATTTTGTATAATTATTTTTGAAAATTGATAATTACTTAAGATTCATACTTGTTGAGTGTACTTATATGCTAAAGGTTTCAAAACTCTATATGTTTAAAAATTAGTTGACCAACACTTAGATACAAAACCCTTAGGTCAACACTATGTTTAAGACCCTAAGACTCATAAGCAGGAATTTCTTATGGTTAACAAGGATGTCTTTAGAGAGTGTCTAGTTGAAAGAAGATTATTCTTGAAAGACCCTATTTTCAAAAGACCTTTTAAAAACTACTTGAAAAACCTACTTTAAAAATATTTTTGAAAAACTTAACTCTTTGAAAATTATTTTGTTAATGGTTCTTTTGACTTGGAACAACCCCTAAGACATAGGGAGATTGTCTTGTGGTCAACAAGGAGCTCTATGGAAGTGTTAGATTTAGCAGAAGGTCCAAATTAAAAGTTCAATTAAAATTATATTTTGAAAAATCATAAGTTACTTGTTCTGTTGACTTGGATTAACCGCTAAGCCACATAGGAAATTTGTCTTATGGATAACAAAGAGCCCTAAGGAAGTGTTAGATTTAGGGAGAGGTATAAATAAAAAGAGCAATCTATTTCAAAAATTCTCTTTTATATTTGAAAAATCTTTGAAAACAATTTCCAATGCACATTCAAAATTATTTTAAAATTATTATTTTAATTTGAATCAAACTCTAAGACACATAGCGAGGTTGCTTTGTGGTTAACAAAGAACCCTAAGGATATGTCAAATTAAGGAGGAGATTCTGATTTCAAAGAGTAATAAATAGTTTTTCAAAACCATCTACTTTGAACATATTTGAAAAACACTTTCAAAACTCTTTTGAAAACTTCTTGTTGAAAAATTATTTTAAAATTATTTTTGAAATCTATTAGTTCTGGGATTGAATGATCAATACCACTGTTGTGTAGGGTTGGAGACTGTGGTGCTAGATTAGAAGATTTAGTACTAATGTGGTGTTGGGTTAGAATGATTAGCACTACTTTGGTGTAGGGATGAAGAATATGATACTAGGTCAGAAGGTTAAGTACCTATGTGGTGTTGGATTGGAATGATCAGTACCACTATGTTCAGGGTTGGAGACTATAGTGCTGGATTTGAAGGTTCAATATATATGTGGGGCTGGGTTGGAATGATCAACACCAAGGTAGTGTTGATCATTAGAAATCAGAACAATGATGGTGTTGAGTTTGAAAATTTCAGCATCACTCTAGTGATAGGTTGGAATGATCAGCAATATTGTGTTGTTGGTTTAGAGAAATCATAATGAATGTGGTGCTGGGTTAGAAAGTTTGATACCAATATGGAACTAAGTTGAAATCATCATGGCACCACGTGGTGTTAAATTGGAGAAATCATAACAACTGTGGTGGTAGGTTAGAAAATTCAACATCACAATGGTGTCAGTTTATGTTAATCAGCATCACAGTGTTGCTAGGTTGGAAAGTTCAGCACTGCAATAATGTTAGGTTACAATGATCAACACCACTATGTTACATGTTAGAGAAATCAGAACTACTATATCTCTACCACATTTGAAAGTTTAATAGCACATAATAGGATATCAAGACCAAGTCTAGATAAACCAACACCATGGTAATGCGTCATAGAACCCTTTTAAAATTTATTTTATATATATAAAATGTGGACACATAATATTTCTTATCAAATACAAATGTTTTACATTCGAATGGTTATAATCTCACCATCAAACCATCAACTTGTCTTTCCAAAATCTTGAACTACACAACACTGGATAGTAAACCCTAAAATAATATATTCTTAATAATTATAAATTATAATCGCTAAAAGCCATATTAAAATAATTTTTCAAACCAATATTAACTCAACATTTGTGTACATTGTATTTTTATATATTATATATTCAAATTACAAATAAACAAAAGACTATAGTCAGTATAATACATACATGAAAAACTGTAAAGAGAATTAATAAAAAGATATCGAATTAATGAGATACACCGAGTTATGTTGAAACTCTAATCAATCATTTTTGGAGAACAATCAATCTTTAAATTTTTTTCTTCAATTTGTTCCTTAGTCATTATACTACCGGAATGGTGTTTTGTCCAGAAAGAGTTGTGTAAAACAAACTTTGATAAGCACAAAGTTGAAGGTGACTTTTGGGTGGCCCAGATATTATATGGCATAGATATTTGAGAAAATAGATTGGCACACTACTATTGTTGGGAGGGATATTATTAAAATTAAACGTGCTTTTTGGTATAAATAAATAAAATATAGCGCATCTTTAGAAATTTTAGAAGTTTAGTGCAGATAGTTATAAAATATTAATATCAATTCAAAATCTAATTTCTTTAATATATATAGTAGTGGCCCTTAGACCATGTGCTCTTTCATTCACATTTAGCCAATCATTTGATATCATTTAGTGCTCTCGTCCTCAACCCACTCTCCGCCGCCACTATAAGTCAATCAGCGTCTAACACGTTTTATCTCTATCGGCGGATTATATCACGCGTTCCACTCATCTCTTAGTTTGCTCCCCAGTGGATCCGGTGAAAGCGAAGTTTCTCGACGTGGATAACCCGTCGAGTCGACACGTAAGTCATCAAATTGCGTCATGCGGGCTCACTCGGCTGCCGCTTCTGCTGCAAGGCACGTTGTGCCGCCTTGGATTTTTGCCGACTACCACAATAAAGCCAAATGAGTCATTGTCGGCGCCCACCTTTCTAATTAAAGAGGTTAAAATCTACTGTTTCATTTTTGTTTTTATTTAAAGGCTTATGATCTACAGCCTTATCTTAATCTTTTCTTCTTCCTTGATTACAATTGCATAAGTACTTAGAGCATCTCCAACGCTGTTAATAGCAGCGTTATAACGCCCATATCTGGCATTTAATAATAACTTTTTATTCTCTCTCCACTGACGTGGAGGAGTGAACACATGAACGCGTTCAATAGTTTGAACGCGTTCATGTGATAGAGGTGGGCCCCATTTACTTTTTTATTATTTTTAGGTGTTATAACGTTTGCACCATTGCAGATGCTCTTACGATAAGATATATTGGCTGTTACGGTTGTAAGAAACGGATCTCGATTCGCCCATCCCGTAAGCCCGAACCGAATCGAACGCATTTAAACACCCAAACCGAGTCAATGGAGCCGAGCGGAATCTTGACACAACATAAGTCTGAGTCACCAGGGACACGGGCTCCTAAGAACTCAATCCGAATCCACGAAACAGACTCCTCAATCTAAACCGAATCAGCTATTAGTCTGTACCCGAGCTGAATCCTCTCAAATGGTCCGATCAAAACAGCCGAGTCGATTTGGAGACCAAGCTAGGAGATGGTCTGAGTTCTCGGAGTGTACTCTACCACTCCAGCCAAGTCAATTCACCCTGATTTAACTCGGGCCAACTCCTCAACTCTACTCTGATCTGATCCAGAACTTTCATTGTACTCCTTCATCAAATACCACTCCTCCCATCGTGCGTATCTCTCTGTCACTAGTTATGATGTATGTGCGTGCATGTATTCTGCGTATCCCATGCCCTCTAGGACTCCCACCTTACAACGTGAGACAACAATATCATCGATATATAAGGTCAATCTTTTTGTAGAAGGCATGCGCAACCATACTTTCACCTTCTTCTTCTTCATCTCCTACTTCTTTTCTTCATCTCACGAGAACTAACTTAACTTTAACATCGAAGTGGTTGCATCGAAGTGGTTGCGCCAGGACAATTCCTAATCTTTTTTCTCACGATTGCTGTGATCGTAGGTACTGACTGCTTTGCGGTCCTTCCCTATTACAACCTCGTTAGAGTTTGGTGCTGATAAAAGTCGGACGCATCCAGGAGATCTCAACAGGAACATTGGTATTGGGAAGAAAGGTTAAGAAATCAACTGTGCATATAGCGGAATAATTGGGATTTGAGTGTGAGATCATTAAGAGTTTGGGATGGAAATTGTCTAACAATCCTGTTGGCGAACTCCCAATATACATTCATCCTTCTCGGATAAAGCACAGATCAGAGTAACACAGAGTTCACGGAGTATATCCGACACGTAAAACTCGAAAGATTTGTACATTATTTATTAATAGCATCAAAAACAGTAACGATAGGTCACTCAGACGGAAGAGAAGCAAAACAACAACCCCAAATCACGAAACGAAGAAGTAGCAATCAGGCAAGTTAGAAGCTGGGAACTAACCGGAGATCTCGATCGACTTGACGCTGGGCTTCTTGACCCCTTCCTTGGGCA
>JBBMKF010000007.1:2418653-2428653 GCA_037834155.1 Curcuma caesia | reverse complement strand
AAGGAAATACGAAACATTCGGTTAGGTCTTTGTGCTGATGGATTTGCTCCATTTGGTAAATCAGGAAGAAATTATTCTTGTTGGTCAATTATTGTAACTCCGTATAATCTTCCACCTGGAATGTGCATGAAAACACCGCATATATTTTTAACATTGGTTGTGTCTGGTCCAAAAAATCTAAAGAAGTTAATAGATGTTTATATGCAACCATTGATTGCAGGGCTGAAACAACTATGGGATCAAGGTTTTCCTACCTATAATGTGCATACTGATCAAATGTTTATAATGAAGGTTGTACTTCTTTGGACCATAAATGACTTTTCTATTTATGGTATGTTATCAGGATGGAATACCGTTGGAATTTTAGAATGTCCAATATGTATGGAAAGATCAAAATCAATCAGATTGAAATATGGGAAGAAACCGAGTTATTTTGATTGGCATAGATAATTTTTACCATAAAATTATAATTTCAGAAGAAATAAAGATGAATTCACAAAGAATAGAATTAAGAGAACACCCCCGCTATTGAGATTAACCGGTGAACAAATTTGATGGAGAGTGCATAATTTTTCATCTGTTATCGAAGATCCACATGGTACCCCTTATGAATATGAAAGTACATATAAATGGACTAAACGGAGTATATTTTGGGATTTACCATATTGTTACACTCATTTGATCCATCATAACCTTGATGTAATGCATATTCAGAAGAATAATTTTGATAATCTGACTAATACAGTCATGGATATCTCTAAGAAAATAAAAGATAATTTGAATGCAAGAAAAGATATGCGACTCATTTGTAAAAGATCTACTCTTGATGTTGATGAAAATAGTAGGGGACCAAAGCCAAAGGCAGTTTATACATTGAATAAAGACAGAGACGTGTTCTTTATGAATGAGTGAAAGCTTTAAAATTTCTAGATTGTTATGTCTCTAATCTTAGAAGATGTGTCGATTTGAAGGAATGCAAATTAATTGGTTTGAAAAGTCATGATTGTCATATATTTATAGAAAGGCTAATTCATATCACTTTTAAGGAGCTCTTACGAAATTTTGAATGGCGTGCCATTACAGAATTAAGTATTTTTCTTCATGATATTTGCTCAACAGTTTTGAAATGCTCACACATGGAGACGTTAGAGCGAGAAATTCTAATAATTTTATGTAATTTAGAAAAGATCTTTCCACCTTCATTTTTTGATTCGATGGAACATCTTTTGGTTCACTTGTCTTATGAAACCAAAGTTAGAGGTCCTGTCCATTTTTGATGGATGTATCCATTTGAAAGGTAAAATAATATTACTTATATACTGTATTGTTTTATATATATTAATGTCTAATATACTTTTATTTTATTACAATCAGATTTCTATATCATCTAAAGAAAAAAGTGAAAAATAAGGCCCATGTTGAAGCCTCTATTGTTAATGCATACATTGTGGAGGAAGTAACAACTTTTGCATCATATTATTTTGAGCCTCACATCTGAAGTAAAAGACAAAGAGCGGGAAGAAATAAAGAAGGACCCATTGATCCCAATTTGACATCAGTTTCAATTTTTAATTACCTTGGTCGGCCAAGTGGACCATGTAAAGAGAGATACTTAACTGGTCAAGAATGACTCGCAGCCCACACATATATTTTACTGAATTATCCAGAAGTAAACACATATTTTGAGTGAGTATATATTTTATATTATTTTCATTCGTTTGTAAATGATTTATGTTTTAATTATTATTTTTATAGGATTTTTCAGAATTTATACTCTAGAATAACAACACAAGAGTTTAATACCTTCTGTGATAAAAAATTTACACCATGGTTCAAAACATATGTGAGTATAAAAATTTAAATTTGCTCAATATATATTTTAACTTATAATTAATTTTGAAATTTGATTTTAGATTTAGGGTAATCAAGCTCACGTTGACTTGGAATTATTATTTCATCTTTCATAGGGTCCAAAAGCAATAGTACAGACTTGGCCAGTATATTTCATAAATGGATATAATTTTCATACTCAGAAATATAGAATGGGAAAGGCTACAATGAATAGCGGTGTTTGTGTTCAATCATCCTCAGATGGAGCTACAAGTAATGATTTTTATGAGTTATTGGATGAAATTATAGAGGTGAAATACCCAAGTCCAGAAATTCAGGTTGTTTTATTTTTTTGTCGTTGGTTTGACCCTGTTAGAGGAATGAAGGTGCATCCGCAGTATAATTTGGTTGAAATTAATCATAAGAGATTATATAAGAGATATGAACCATTTATGTTAGCACAACAAGCAATTCAAGTATTTTATGCTTCATATCTAAGTTTGAAATGAGACAAAATTGATTGGTGGGTTGTTTGTAAAATAAAAGCAAGGTCAAAAATTGAAAAGCGTTGGCAAGAGAATGTATATCAACAAGACGAAGTTGTAAATATATTTCAGACCAACGAAATATCATATACCTGCATTACGAGATCCCAGCGGAGTAGTGATACCCATAGATACAAGTGAAATTCATCAAAATGACGATGACGATGAAGATGATGATGACAACGACGATGACGATGACGATGACGATGAAGACGACGATCATGACCATGCCCACACGATGATGACGATGATAATTTTGATTTTTCATGCTGAGTAAGTCAGGTTAAATTATAAAAACATTAAAAATTTATTTTAATATATAGATAATGGAGTGTAGGTGTATATATATTTCATTTTAAATTATAAATTTATTTTTATTCTTCATAATATGTAAATTTTGATTTACTAGATAGATTTATAATATTTTAACAATACATTTTTTCCTTATAGATCATTTCTCCTGACTTGGTGGTGTATTTTGATTGGACACATCATTTATAGATTTGGCATCATGGTAAGTTTTAAGCATTTTTATTATATAAATAATTTTATATTTTCTAATATGTTTCCTAATATATTTTTTTACAGTGGCGACGCGGTCGATGCAGCAGCAGTAGTCATGGTGATGTAGCCCCCACTCCTTTAGATGCAGCTCCCTCTCCTTCAGGTGCAACCCCTCACCTTCAGGTGTAGCCCCCTCTCCTTTAGGTACAACTCCCTCTCCAGGACCTTTCCCAGGAGCCATGGAAGGTCCTTCGACCTGACAGTCCGCTGCTGAGACACAAGTGGTGACAGTCCGCTGCTGAGACACAAGTATTTTAAATTAATTATATTGTCAATTATATCTTTATAATTATTTAACATCATTTATTTGATGTAGTATTATAGTTTTACTGATTCTGTATGAGTTATTCATGATATTAATCGAATCATGAATAACCTTTGGCGAGGGGATTCCATGAGTTATACAAGCACTCTTGATTCTACCAAGGAGTTATGGTGGAGTGAATTTAAGGTAAAATATTCATTTAATCTTATATATATGATATTATTATTGAATATATAATAAATTATTTATTTCTACTTTCAGCAGGCATTTACTTGGGATCCTACTGATGAAGTCAAGATTTGACGTATTTTTAAGAAAAAATACGGTGATCACATCTGGCATGTCCTAAATCATGCAAAAATAAGGGGGAAAAGGTCGGCTTGCATCAGCGATGAGAATTGGGTTCGGATTTCTCAGTTTTGGGAAACTGAAGAAAGCCAAAAGAGGAGTAACCACAATAAGCTTAATCAAGCTTATAATTCTGGTGTCTTATCTGTGACGTATGCGGGCAGCTCAATCAATATTGATGAGCATACGTGCAGATTGGTAATTTCTTTCAACTACTTCAATTTAAATTTATTTCATATTAATGTTTATTTTTTCTAATAATATTTTTTTAGGCTAAGGAAATGGGACGAGATCCTGATTTTATCGATACTTTTACTCGGACTTTCCAAAAAAATTATAAGAGTTGGAGCGGAGACCGAGTAAAAGCTATTAAGGTTTTAATATGTATCAAAATATTTTGTGTTTAATTTCTCAAATATTACAATATATTAATATTTTTATAATACAGGATAAATATTCTGAGCTCAAGCTAGCACGGCGAGCTTCAAGTGCGAGCTTAGAGGGATCTGAGCCCTCAGTTGGCACTGATATGAGTTTGTGGTTGGAGGAGAGTATGCAAAGGTGGTGGAAGGATATTGGGTATGAGTTCTTTGAGCAGAACCCATAGAGTTGCTGGTACATCTTCTACCACCTCCCCAGCCGCACGTCATAGATCCATAATTTGATTGAGGAGGTTACCCACTTGAAAGGGTTATTAATGTAACAAAATGAAGAAATGAGATAAAGAAATCAAGAAATGAGACAAAAAGATCAAGGAATTAATGAATTGCGAAGACAACAAAATCTGATCTTGCAACATCTTTAGTTACAATCCACTCCTCGTGATGATGACGACGACGACGATGATGGTGGTGGTTCCTCATGAATTTTTTTGTGTATGAATTTTTTACAATCATTATTTTTAATATTTATCATTTTATTAGAGTTGCAAGTTATTAATTTATATATTTTTTAAATAATATTTTTAATTTTTTTAAATAGGTTTTTAAAAGAAAATTTAGAAGAAGAGGTAAATATTTACATATTTAGTTTATAGATTTTAGTTTTAATTTTAAGAATGATACTTTCTCTTTTTTTATTTTCTTATGCAGGACACAAAAAGATATTAATACTTATATGTCTGGATTCTCCTGAGAGCAAAAACGAGCACGATAATCGATTCTATTGTATCTTTTCCACGCCCTCAGATTTCTTTACTAATACTTATATGTCTGGATTTGGATTTATATCACTAGATGTTGATATAAATGTTGTGGATTCATCATGTAGATATGGATGTTGGTTTGGACTTATAGACATGTACACATATCTATTGTTGATCTTTGTATATATTTTATCATTTGGATCTTTGTTATTGATGTTATATGGATGTGGATATTGAAATGGATTTTGTTATTGATTGTGTGTATTATATTGTGGATGTGGATGTTAATATTGATGTTGACAGGTCATATGTATTATATGAATCGATCCGATTGGATCGATCTTTCATTGTATATACGGGATAATCAACGAATAAGCAGATTAGGGGAAAAATAATTTTGTGATGAATTTCATTTTCATCGCAATTTGGCGACAAATTTTACAACGAAAATAATTTTATTGCAAATCTATCATAACTTACTCTTTATCGATATTTTGCGATGAAAACGATTTTCGTCGTAAAATTCTTCGCTAATCGACGACGAAAATGGAATTCGTCGCCGATTGACGACAAACTCATTTTCGTCGCCAATCAGTGACGAAACCATTTTCGTCACCAAATTGGCGATGAAAATGAGTTTCGTCACCAATTGGCGATGAATCAAATTCGTTGCCAATCATCGACGAAATTTTTTCGTCGCCGATTGTAATGAGTTTTGCGAGGAAATTTCTTTTTTTTGCAAAATATTTTGCGACTAACCAGAAAATTTCATCTCAAAATTTGGCGATGACGTTATAGCAATGAATTGAAATTCATCGCAAATGATTTTGCGATAAATTTTTTTTGAAATTCATCGCAAAAGGTGGGTTTTTTGTAATGTGATGTTGACGTAAATATCTAATTCATGTGACAAAAACAACTAGACCCATGCTGGTAAACGTAAAACACCAATAAAAGGAAAAACCCATAGAAATAATAACCTGTGCAATATGGAATAAAAGACACTAAAACTCATCTCTAACATAGTTGTTGGGCTTCTTTGAACATACACAAATCTAACATACAATTGAATCTTGCTTGGAGACCAAAGGAAAGTGGGGCATTGTCATTGTTTCTGTCGACTACAGTTTAGTAAATCAGCGAAAGACGATTGTTGAGGGGACGATGTTGAAGACTTTGACATTGAAGAGAGTGATGGGTTGATAACGAAGAAAGCACTGGAGTGTCTACAACACTCAAATAGAGGTTAGAATGGGTGTTGAGGGGGTTCGACGTAGCCATTCCGACGTTCAAGTTAGCACAACGATTTAGAGAAGGTGAAACAAAAATGGAAGGAGGAGATGAGTGTGTTCTTTTGCATACCTCTTGATATGTGTCTTTTTTAGAATTTATATAGTCATCGAAAGAACATCTCCACATCAATAATAATGAGAAACTAGATCCAACAGCCGTTACATGCTTTTTCACTAATTGAATATCACGTGTATGTAGAAGAACATCTAAGGGACCAAGTTTGACAATCATATGATTGTTCCTCCATATATCTGTGGTGCTATGCTCAAGAATATTCATAGTAACCATCAATGAGCCCCTGTAGGAGGACAAAGATGATGAGGTCGGGGATCCTGAGTCCCGTGGAGTCAAGGTGGCCAAGCTTATGAAGTCGAGCAGCCTGAGTCATCTATAGTTGGGTGGCCGAGCCGATGGGGATGACCTAAACCAATTAAGGATATATTTCGAAATCCCTCATGACCATAGGTTAGTGATAGCAATTCTTGTTGGGATGTATACCAGAATCCTAGCTAATGACTCCTTTCAATTCTTTCAACCGACCTCATCTTCCCCTTGCGGGTTTCTTGCCCTTCTTTTAAGGGCAAATGATAGATGGTATGAAGTTTCCTATCCCTAAATTCTTCATCGAGGTTTTTGAGTATTTCCAGATCCCTTTTCAACAACTCGCTCCTAATTTTTATTGACTACTTTATGGAGTAGTCATAATCTTTCGTATATATCGTATTCCCCTCAACTCTCGCGTCTTCTATTACTTCTTCTATCCAAAGAAAATGAAAGATGGAGTCTTTTATTTCACTGCCCGACTGTCCTCTAGTGTTTTGGACAAGATTCCATGTTCGTATAAGGGATGGAAGATTCATTAGCTTTTTGTCGAACCTCCCATGCAGTATTCATATGCCATAAGATGGATAATAGAGTTGTGACATTCCTCGAGTCTAGGTCAATATAAACTAGAGTCAGCTTATCTTACTACAGCTGATGCTTTATCTGTGCTGCAGTTCAATGTGAAGCTTGTTGGTGCAGGGAGCACTAGACTACCTCTAAGATTTTGATGTTTAACAATATATCTAGATCTGGTCAATTTGACTAAGGGTTGATCCAAATATGACTTAGTGTTTGGATATGAGTAAAGTCTAGTCAGGTTAAAGTTGACTAGAAGACTAGCGAAAAGTCTTAGCCAGTTGGACTGGACAAGAAATCTTGGTCAATTAGACTGGGTAAAAAGTCCTAGTTGGAGGCTAAGTAGGAGAAGTCTTAGTTAGAGGCTAGGCAAGAGAAGTCCTAGTTGGAGGTTAGGCAGGGGAAGTCCTAGTTGAAGGCTAGGCAGGAAGTCCTAGCGAGTGAAGTTGGGCAAGGAAGTCATAACTGGAGGTTAAGCAAGGGAAACTCCAAGTAGGTCAAGAGTGACCAGATGTTTGATAGGTGAGAAGTTTACCGAGTGACTAGTCCTAACTAGAGGTTAGGCAAGGGGAAGTCCAAACAGATCCTAATCTAGTTTGAGGCTAGGCAGTCCTAGTTGGAAGCTAGGAGAAGTTCTGATTTAGAGGATTAGGCATGGAAAGTCCTAACTGGTGGTTAGACAAGGAAAAGTCCAAACTGGATATTTGGCAGGTGAGAAGTCTACCTATGGAAATGACTAGTCCTAACTGGAGGTTAGGCAAGGGAAAGTTCAAATTGAATGTTTGACAGATGAGAAGTTTACCTATGGAAGTGACTAGTCCTACTTGAAAGTTAAGCAAGGGTAAGTTTAGTAGGATAGACCTACAAGATAAGGCTTAGGTAAGCATAATAGGTTAGACAAACTACAAGTAGGCTTAGGTTGCTTGTTTATATGCTTATCTTACAGGAATAGGAGTTGGAAGCAAGATTGAGGAAGCATAAGAAAAGCAAATAGAAGCAATCGAACCAAACTCGGAGTCAACTAAGGTCAAACCTAGTTGAACTAGCTCTGGGTGCCCAGATTATACTCCGGGCACCCAGATGGTCTAGGCAGTCGGGGTTGGTTCAAGCGCCCCCTACCAAGAAGAATTGGTCTCGATAGAGACTGACGAAGCATAATCGGATTGGATCGATCCGTGGTGCCTAGAAAGAGATCCAAGCACCCGGAAGAGTCTTTATAAGACCATCAATATGCAACATCAAGGGAACCCTAATTTATACTACTCTATCATCCTATAGTACTGTTGAACGTGACCAATATCTTACTCATATAACCGAGAAAGTTTCAGGAGGAGTGCGCTACGCTCAAGACTTCTAGACTGACCTACATGAGTAGTTGCTTATTTATTCTTTCTCACTTTTGTATTTTACATTTTATATTATATTGACTGTAAGATTGGTTTTTCTATCTCCAGAAAGAATTTTAGAAAGGATATCACTAGTGAACGAACACTCCCGTACATAGGCCTTAGACATACTAACCCTTGGGAGGGGAGAGGGTTAGGAAATAAGTAAAATCTGCGAGTCTTGTGTGGTTTGTCTAATTCTGCTGCTAGCTTTTTTGATAGAACTAATGAACGAACGAGCGCTATTCACCCCCCACTAGCGCACTGATAAGTGACTTTTTGATAGAATTAATTTGGAATATTTTGGACTGTTTTGATCATATTTCATGTTATAAATTGGGTTTTGAGCTTATTTCTTTATCTTGGATGAATTTTAAGTCTTCATTCTATTTTCCATTAATTTAAGGTAATTTATGTGTATTAATTTGTTGTATTTTGTTTTTGTAAGAAATTAGGATGAAGACAACAATATTTGGAAGCCCAATTTGGAGGAAAAATTAATCCTGGTTCGAGTCGGGTTCAAATCGAATTCAATTTGACTCAACTAGATTAAAAATCGGTTTAATTCAACTTGGATTCAATCCAGTTTGGTTCAGATTAGGCTCAGGCTGGCCCAATACATATGGTTCAGATTGATTCAGTGAGTTGGGTTCAGCTTGAATTCAGTCCGATTCAGTTGATTCAATTTAGCCGATTCAGTGGAATTTGGTTCAATCAAGACAGTGGTTCGGTTCAAGCAAGCGTATAAGGTCTTTATTAGCTCAATCGTGCAAAAGGGGGGGGGGGCTCGGAGCTAGGGTTACTGTTGTTTCTCAATCGTGATTTTTTCCTTCATCTTTGTTGAGCTCCTCCATGTTCTTCTTCTTCCCAATTTTCCCGATCATCACTTGCACTACAAAAAAATAGATTTTTAGGGACGAATTTTTGGGACGAAATTTTTTCGTTGCAAATTTGCAACAAATTCTGCGATGAAACCATTTTTCGTTGCTAATTAGCAACGAAATTTACGACAAATCCAGATTTGTTGCTACATTAGCAACTAATTAATTTTATCGCCAATTTTATCGGAAAAATAAAATTCGTTGCCAAATTCATCGCACATTTGCGATGAAACAACAAATCATCGCAAAACCGCGGGGGTAAATTCAAAATCGCGGACATTTGGCGATGAACAACCTGCTCGTTGCCAAAATCGACGACGAACAACGTGTTTGTCGCAAAATCGACGACGAACAAGCTTGTTCGTCGCCAATATCAGCGACAAAGGCAGCTTTCGTCGGCAAAATCTGCGACGAACAATGTATTCGTCACTAATCTGCGATGAATATGTTGTTCGTCATTGATTTTGGCGACGAATATGCTGTTCGTCGTCGATTTTGGTGACGAATATGCTGTTCGTCACCGATTTTGGCCACGAATTTGGGGACAAAATATTTTCATCGCCAAATTCTTTAATCATCCCTAAATCTACGCATCTTCTTCATCCGCCGCTTTCCACGCCAAATCACTACCTTTGCCGCTTTCAACCACGGTGAACAGCCAAATCTCATCTTTTTCCGACCGGATCTTTGCTCGTCGTGTGTGGTAAGCTTCTTCCTTCCTCCTCTTCCTTATTTTCCATTCGCGTTTTGTTTGCTTTTGGCCGTCGGACAGTTGGACGGGCCATCGCCGCCGCTGGTTGCTGCTGGCCGGTCACTACCTGCCGGTGGCCGGCGCTAGGCCGCGA
>JBBMKF010000007.1:2390263-2401308 GCA_037834155.1 Curcuma caesia | reverse complement strand
AACAAACTCACAGAGATTTACCTTGTGAGATGAAGAGGAATACCAAATTTGAAGAAGTGCATATAATTGTGAAGCAAGCTGCCGCAACAACAGAAACTGACCAATGGGTGGGAAGACAGCTCTACCAACGAATCAAACGCAGGCAGAGGACCTGAGGGCGCAAAACAGGGATAAACTACCAGGTCAACAGCTTGCTGGCATGGATCTGACTGTGGCGATCTAATCAGGCGTGGAAAATCGGCGCGATTGCAGGTGGGGTGTTTGTGGCCGTGGTGGTGCTCGGGGCCGGTCTGTGGGCGCAGCTCTATAAGGCGACCAATAGTTTCGACGAGAAGCACATCCCACTGTAGTCTATTCCTGATCTCCCTTGCTACCCGCTGCGGGTTGGCGGGCGATAGAAGCGAGGTAGGAGGGCGGCGGGTGAGCCCTTGGGAGGTCCTCGCGGCCTTCTGCCGGGTGCGCCGCGAGAGGACGAAGCAGTCTTGCTCGCGCGCGATTGTGAAGAAATAGGTCCTCTCGTTGGCGGCGATACAACCTTCTGCAGGTGCGATTGGAGGAGGGCAGAAGAAATGACGCAGCAGAAACGACGATGCCAGAAAAGCAGCGTTGGATCCTGATGCTGTCGCAGAAGGCGTCGCCGAGAAGCACTGAGGCGTTCTTCTAGCAGCGACGTCGGAGACGGAGAGGCGGGCTGTCTTCGATAGAGAAGGCAGCAAGCGGCAGGCGGCAAGAGAGAAGGCAGCGAACGCAATCGAGAAATTGCGATCGCGAGAAAAATCGGCGCCGAAAATCTTAAAAACTATGGCTCTGATACCATGTTATCAAAATAACTTAAGAAATCTTATTCCAATTACCAGATATAAGGCCCTATTTATAGTTAGAGTTTGAGGCCTATTATAGGAAAAGTCTATAAAAAATAACAAATATTTATAACTAATATTCTTATTGATGCTTATGGAAGACTGATTCTTTTCTATGTTACTCTTGCATAATTTGTTTTCCTTTAATTCTTAGATAACATGTTCTTCTATGGCAGGATTATGGCATTGATTTTGATGATGATGATCACCCAATCAAGGCATTTAAATGTAGATGCGGAAGCAGACTTTGCAGAGATATTAAACGCCGAAGTAAGTTGTGTTCAAAAGCAATGTAATACCTACTAGTTGGATAATTCTTTTTTCCCTGCTTAAGAATAAAAATGAGTTGACCATTGCTAGTCATTTGTAGCATTATTGTATAGGATGTTCAATATTTTCTTTCTAATATGTGGTACTACTCATCAAGTCAAGCATAATCTTTAATAAAGTTCATTGCTTCTGAGTGGTGAAAATGCCCTCCAAACTTTGGGCATTCCCTTCTAGAAGCAGGTTTCTCATCCAATTCTTTTGTACTTGTAACTAAGACAATGTTTTCTGTTCTAGCTGTGACTAATTCTAAGCTCTTCTGTGGTGTTTCTAACCCTTGTTTTAGCCTGCAGTGTGATGGTTGATTCATCTTGTCTCTTCTACCCCAGTCCTGCTGTGAAACTCCTATCATAAGCTTGAAAAAACATACTTTTAAGGCCATAGTAAAACATGTGGTTTCCTAATCTCTAAATGAGTTGAGACTATCTACTTGTTTAGATGAGGGATAAAATTGTTGTATTCTGTAAGTTTACCTCTGTTTGTTAGATTACATGAAATAGCAAGACCTGATCTTATGTTTTTTATGAAATTATTTAGGCCATATTGAAGTTGTAACCCAATTAGGAATTTCTTAGTGTCTACTAAGTAGCAAAATCTTCTACCCTCATCGGCATTATCTCTCTCATCTTCTTCCGCAAGCAAAGGGACCCACCCCATTCCCTTCTTTCCTCAATGTCTCTCCCCACCCCACCTTGCAAGAGGGCCCCGCTGCCTCCCTTGACAAGCTTCCGCACTCATGATCTTCTCACCAATCTCTTACAGGGATCTTCTAAAGCAATTCTCCTCCCTCTCCTTCTAAAGCACTCCTGTAGCGAATCTTCTCTTGCAGAAGCTTCTGCGTGGCCTTTCACTCCTCATGAAGTTGCTTCTTTTCCATCAACATTGGTGATGCAACACAAGAAGATGGTTTCAAATATGGAATAAGAATATGAATTTCAGTGGTAAAGAAGTGTAGAAGGGCCTTAGAAACATAGACATGACACCTAAGGAATCCTAGGCATCGTACCATAGGGAAATTACATGACGTAATCTGGAAGAGTTTCTTAAAGACTTACTTTTCTATTTTAGCTCTCGGCAGTACGAATAACATACACATTTATAGTAGTTGATGGATTCTCCAAAATAGAAAACTTAAAGGACTCATAAATATACTTCTATTATACACTTGACTAAAATAGATTCTTTTAATTGAAGCTTCAATTTTCCAAACTTTGACTATCAAATGTTGAAACTGCTGGACTTTATGACTTACTCTTTATGCTCTCATACTTTGACTTTCAAACATTGGAATTGCTAGACTTTACATCATTTCCTAAATATATTCATAATTTTCCAAAATATGCCAAATTTGAAATTGGGTTTTAGAATCTTTATTTATACGCTCATGGACTTCTAGAGAAGTTTGCCACTTGTCTCCATCAACCCTCCTCGACTGAGAAAAACTCATCCCTTATGAGCTTATTTTTTTTAATAAAAATCTCAGTTTAGCTACTATAATTCATCATTAACCTAAAAGGATCCTGCCTTCCATTTGGTAATATAATTCAGAAAACCATTCCCTGCCTGCCTTTTTTGATAAAATTTTATAGTTTATTACATCTTTATTTTTTTTTTACCAATCTTTGAAGTGACGATTGATGAGCATTAGGTTCATTATTTACCTAAACATGATTATGTTTACAGTATAGGGTGAGATCCTTAATGTTGAAGCTCTTGATACACATGTTTGCAAGTAGATTAAGGACATAATCGTTGGAGCTTATTTTCTATAGAACTTTGTAGGAACCAACATTCCTTTAGTGAAATTTCTTCTTATAAGCCCTTTTTGAATATCATTTTGGTCTTATACGGACCATAATCACATTATTTTTCTCAAAATCAATAAACTCTTTTTTTCCATATTAACATTTATCTTATGAAGGGGAGCGTTGGTGTAACGGTAAAATTGTTGTTGTGTGACCTTGTGGTTATGAATTTGAGTCACGAAAACAGCTTGCAATGCAAGATAAGGTTGTATATAATAAATTATATGTGGTTTGACCCTTCCCTAGAGCCCCACATTGGTGGGAGTTTCATGTACTGAGCTGTTGTTTTTTAATAATCTTTTGCATGACATTGGTCTTGCCTCCAATGGTAAAGAAAATCAATTGACTTTCTAAGAAGGATTTTTGTAACAATTTCAAATGAACTGCATTTAGTGTGGACTTATTCACAGAACACTTACATGCAAATCCAACAATTTTACAAATTTGATCCCATGTTGTAACATGACCTCCAATCAGGCAACGAAGTTTCTCATCCATCATGAAATACTCATTCACTAACAGCCTTAAATCTAATGGTGCTACCAGAACCAATATCAAACTCAAGGGATCCGGTTCTCTCTAATTGCATGAACATTTGAAGTTCTTATTGGGTCTCATTGGGAGTACAACCACCTCATTTCTCCACCATGCCACTTAACATGATTTATTGACTTTATATAACTTCTCAATCAAATGGAATAAATCAGGCTTCATCAGTAATGCTCCTCTGTAACTCTGAGGAAATATGGGATGTTCTTTGGCATATTCACTCTCATGTGCAGAATGCCTTTCATATATATTAAGTATACACAACATGATTGTTCATTACTGGTATACGTTGTTGCTTTTCAGAGAATGTGGTATAAACTTGCCATATATCATCCCATCTCTACATATCCCAAAGTTTCCAAGTGTTATGAAGAATTTCAATTTTCAGGTTGCTAAGTTATTGTCTGCTTTGATAATCTCCAGTGGCATCCACGTATATTTTGCAATTGCTACAGTATGATCTTTATCCAATGCATTAATCTAAGTGTTGCAATCTTCTTAACCTCAGCTAAAGCTTTAGCCTATGTTTCTAGACAAGATCTAGGAGGTGGAAGATGTGGTTATCGATGCATACAGAATTCATACCTACCATGAATTCATGTAGTTGCACTAATTTTTAATCAGATTGTTGCAGGGTTTGTTTGGAAGATCATCTTCTGCACAAATGCTACACATTTAGTTTCACTGTAACTTCTTATTGTGCCCCAACATTGATCATAATTATTATTAGCTCAATTGAATATGAACTATTTCAGGCATTGCTCTAGAATGCAAATGATTGATCTAAATTTGCTATCACTACCACTTCTTGATCCGTTTCTTATATGTTAAAATCCATAATTCCATGTTTTCTGGTTCATATGCTTCTTCACATCTGATAGACAATCACAATTTAATTTCTACTCTTCACTTTTTTAACCATACTATTTGTCTCTAATGCTAACACTTCCCATTTAAAGGACCATATTCTTTTGATACATGCTTATTGTTCTTAGTCAAAAATCTTTATGCTCCACAATTTATCATGAAGGTATTCTCTATTTTCACTCTACGGGAACCTTAAATAATCATGTAACCTGTTATCCTTGTCATTATGCCTAATGATCTCTGCACAGAGGTAAGGGTTGGTGACAATCATAAATATGATGGAATTTATTACATAGACAATCAAATCTTCTCTAATGCTCTTACTATCACTAGCATAACCCCTTACCAATGGCATCATTGACTTGTTAATGTCTTTGGTCAAAATAAGAAAGATTATCAGTGTTTCAGTTTCACTAACCTAGTGCTAGTGTGAAGCATTTGACTTGGCGGGCACTACCATTCGTTTTTGAAGTTAACAAACCCCACCATGCATCTCTGAACTTGGAAAAAACCACATGCATCATGCATCATTTTCCTTTAGTACTCATGAGCATACTTCATCCCTTTGGTGTTCACTCATATTTAAGGTCCTAGACCTATCTCTACTGACAATTGATTCATTATTCTGTAGGCTGTCTTCACATGATATGACTTTCTTGTTGAGAAGTCAGTATGACGTACTTAATAGAAATGACATACTTTATCCCTTTGGTGTTCGCTCATATTTAAGGTCCTAGACCTATTTCTACTGAATTGATTCATTATTCTGTAGGCAGTCTTCACATGATATGACTTTCTTGTTGAGAAGTCAGTATGACTTACTTAATATAGAAATGACAGTTTTCTAATTCTATCAAAAGATAGTGATAATGCTTGTGTATATGCAAATAACCTTTGTTCTTTTTTTGTGTTTTACAAGGTTTCTTCCACTAAATCATATGCTCGTATACATATTGAAATCATGGTGTCACAAAAATACAAGAATCAGCATCTTCTTCATATCACATGTTCTATGATGTTTTCATCTATATGTACCTTATCTATATTGGGGAGATGTTCTCACCTTATATTATCTCATTATTTTCATCTCTTTTCTTCTTAATGGGTAAAATTTCATCATTTCTTCTTCCAATATAAAATACTTTTTCTTGCTGCTTAGGGTTTTTGGTTGTTTATGCTGTATTCATGTCCTTGCCTTGGATCTGGGCATGATAAATTTAGCTGTAGATCTACTCTTTGCATTTTTCTTGGATTTGCTCGTAAGTTACTACAAGTGTTATGATCTAGTATTTTTCCATTTGTAGGCTTATGCAATGCCACATCCTTTGAAACTACACCTTGTTTCTTGAACTATTTCTTGTACTCTTCACCATCTCCACTTGACATCATCAGTTCCATCAACTCTACTAGGGCTATCCACTGCCACTCCATTAGAGATTCATTGTTATTGTAGTGAAACCCAATCAGATTCTTAGTGGACGCTTGTAACTCTTTCATTAGGCCCTCTGACACTAGTACCTCCTTCATTCATTTTTGATTGCTGCTCTTCATAAGGTAAGTGTACTTTCATTGTCTACCCTATTCCCAGTTTTAGTTTTCTTTAAAAAATTATGCTTGAATTTTTGCATTCCCTTGTCTTTGCCATCTATGAATATTTCCAGATCGCACCATGAAGCTAAACCATTGCAAGAAGTATGAGAATTTGTTTTGCCACCACATGGTGTAGAACCTGTTTCTTTGTCTTACAATCAATTATCTGTCTGATGGTTATATTGGTTGATAGAAGGTTAGATTGATTACAAAAGGATACAGTTAGATCTATACTATTAATTACTTCAAACCTAGTATGGGTAAACCTAAAAAAGGAAAATTTTTAATCTAAACAAAATCATAGGATGTGGTTTGAAAAGTGTCATTAGGCCCCCAAAGTTGTCTGGAGTGTTGTAAGATTAGATAATTCAATCTTGGTCCAACATAGTGCTGCCAAGATTATAATTTTGGCAGTTTATGTTGATGGCATCAAAACAATATGACACATCATTAAAAAATAAACGAAAAATCAAATATATTATTTCAAGATTTGTGAAGGATTTGTTTTTTCCTCGGTGTGGGAGATGCTGATTTATAGCTTTGAACAGTTAGTGTTGGAAGTCAGTCCACGTAGAATTAAATTCTAATTGTCATTGATTAGCAGTGTTATGAACCTTGTAGTATATTGAAGGATATCCAGGGAAAGGACTACCCACAAGAAATATGAAATTCAAAATTTGATACTCTTTTTGATGGCTATGTTGGGTTCTCTGTTGGCATAATTTCTACTTCAATTTCTATATGCATGTCAGAGGCAATATAGTTACATGACAAAGTATGAAGCTACATGTGATAGCACCTTCTAGTTAAAGCACAATATACAACATAAGTTTACATGACGACTTAGTTTTACAAGCACCAAACCAATTGAAAATGCATTGCAACAATAAGCAACTATTTACATTGCAATCAATTTGGTGTTTCATGGATGCATTAAACACATTTAAGTACACTATCACTACCTTTGAGTTGCCATGTGTCTAATAAATCAATGGACCATGTACTCTTTTAGAAGAAAAACTTGTCTAGATTTTTACCAAACTATTTTGGTGGCTCGGTTTATATCTATGCAACAACTTGGCTTGGTCGATATCTAGTGTTTGACATCAAGAGTAAGAATAAGTTCAGTTTATCTCTATGCAACAACTCGGGCGTAGTCGATAATTGTCCTCTAGTTTGAAGGGAGTGTTTGATAAAATAAGAATTGACCTACTTCCATGCGTTTTATGATTAAATTAGTTCATCCTGATATGTATATTTATGTTTGCTATCAGAAGTATATCAAGGCTATCTATTCTACCTGCTTTCTACTATCTTAAACAAAGTGGAACCATCCTACATATCCTAATCAAATTATAAGAAATGAGGCTATAACAATCCACTACACATTTTATGAAAAAGTACGTGTAATAGTTCTCTACTATTGATCTTCTTATGCAATGTCTATTGTCAGGGACCCGATCAAGAGCATCTGCACGGTAGTTGACTGGACTTGAAGCTAAAGACTTCCAGAGAATTTTGGGTGCATTCCAAATGAAAGCTTTTTTAGTGCCAACAGATAGTCAATAGAAACTGCTGTTGTGCAAATTAGATAGAAATCTCAGCGTTTTTTGGAATGAGCATTATCTGGCACTTTCTTAGCTTGGTTCCAACGTTCGATACTTGCGATGGGATATTTTGTGGATATCAAAGCTGCCTTTGTAAGCCACTTCAATTTTAAGTAGGTGTTTGTGTATCAATGTTTGCATCAGGAGAATCTTTGATTGGTAATTTCTGTTCCTTTTATTGCGTGCTAAGTGATAGATAGGATTCAAATTCTATGCAAGCTAACTGTTTTTTATATATATTATTTGCCCTCTCTTATTCCATGCGCATTTTTTTTTTAAAAAAAAAACATATATATAATAGTTTTTAAAATAATGTATGCTTGAATATGTTTTAATCATTAGCTATGTTAGATAAGGTTTCCTTCATGTACGTCTGCAGAACTTTGAACCTTGTATATTATCTATGAAGCATTCGAACATTGAATTTTTCTACTGCATGATTAGAAATTTGCTGCTTAGTTGAGCATTATCTTTTTCCATTTACTGTAGATGATCTGATTGTTTTTACTCGAGCATGCTATATGGAAGTAGCACAAAAATAATATAAATTAGGATCTTATTGTTTACTGTATTGCTGCTTTTAGTTTATGGAAAGAAATTGATAGGGAATGATATATTTATTACTAGAAAATAAAATGAATAGGAAATTGATAGAGAATAAAATACGACTAATTTCTCATGTTGAGTTTGTTGCACGAAATCAAATAAATAATAAATGGGGTTGCTTTTCTTTTCTTTTGGTCGATGAATAATTATTTCTTATGTTAAGTTTGTTGCACAAAATAAAATGGAAAATGAATGAAATAACAATAACTTGGCAACTTAGCAGTGAAAGAATGCAAGATAAAAAAGTGTTCTTTGGTGTGGTTTATCGAATGCATGGTTGCTATATAGGAATGTTCAAAGAATAAATTAGGAATAGTGTTTTTTTAAAAGAAAAATCTCTTTATGAAATGCTTTATAGTAATTAATCTATTTGATTCTTTTGACTGACTACATTTATTAGCTTGCTTGCTTGATTTGATCAATTCATTTTATCAGTTTTATTTGCTTGCTCAATCGAATTAGCATGTTTGCCTTGTTCGACATGACCTATTTAATCATCTCAATCGAGATCACTTAGCTCATTTGACTTGATTTGCCTAATTGGTTCATTCAACTTATTTAGCACGGACAATTTGTCCAACTTAATCAACTCATTTAGTTCGAATGGATCATAAATGTAGAGAGTTGCAATGTTAGGATGATAATATGAACACTTAATTGATTGTTTTATCTAATCATAATTATCCATTTAGAATAATTAACTCTTAATCAATCATTAATCATCTCCCAAGCCACCTACATCACGTGCCAAAAACTTGAGTATGCTTAGTGGTAATGAACCTAAGTGGTTCCACACGTTGAATCCCCGTATTAAGATATCTTTTTTATTGGTTTAAATATGGAAGTTTTTATTCATTTGATAGAATCATAATATACTGAAAAGAGCATCAATTTGAGAACTTTTGAGTGATAAGTTCTTTTCTGCGAAGTCGAGACAATATCCTCTTTTATCGTGGTCAATTATAATTTTTTGATTTACTTCCTCACATATGATCGTGGGATTAACCGTGTGGGATTGTTGGGGTGACCACCGTGTGGAATCGTTGGGATGACGGATTTCACTTTTTATAGAAGAGTGATAAGTTCTCTATTAATTATCAAAAATTATAAAATACCAAACAAGTGTATATGTAATTCTTTTACGGGGATATACTCTTATGAGATACATATGACTACTTATACATTTGCATTGACATTAAATAATGTAACAAATGTACTCTAATGGGTGGTTTTTTTTAATAATCCTACAAACGTGGTTGACTATGCATTACCACGTCTATAGGTGTGATATCGTTTGTTGTTTATCATATAGCATAAACATAAGACACATGTGAAGATCATAGGGCTTTTTTAATAACATCATCATGTGTTGTAAGATCATCTCATGTCTATATTTTGACTCATGTCTATATTTTGACTTATCATTAAAACAATGATGCTATTAAGGATAACTTAATGGAATTATGAATAAAAGAACAATTTCATTCATAAGCTCACAATTATATTTTATATATAGTGATTATCTGAAAACTTAAGACTAATAATTTTGTGATTGCACTAGAGTACTCTATCATGTTATCTTATTTTGAATGATTAAACATGACTAAAATGTTTATATGACGTATTTATTAAGTGAGTGGATCAACTATATTAGTACCAATACATACATACTCTCTTCCTATGATATATGTTTCCACACTTGATAAACTCTGGAATTGTTTGAACATATATTTAGATCTCTAATGGATGAGGTTATGATATATTCTTTAGCCTATTCATGGTTTTGTTGTAGTCATATTACAAATATTACATCGAAATTGAGTCTTTCAACAATGATTGAAACTACTTTTAAGTTCATTAATATAATTGTGAATCCAAATACTTTCTTTTATAGTTTACGTGGTTGCAACGTATTGCACTTTTGTCATCGAATTGACTATAGTATTAGTGTAGGCTTTGAATCTATTCAGAAAAAAAAAAGTATTGAAAATTTATGTCAATAAAAACCCTTCATGATAAGTTATTTATCTCTATCTCCATATATTAAAATTTTATCTTTTCAAGTATTTAAGGATATTCTTCATTATAGTCTAGCGGCTTCATTATGGTTGATTTCATTTTAACTATATAGGTTAAAAGCAAATGTCAGATCAATTCACATGATATAAATGATCAATCCTACTATCTAAGCAGGCTCCGGTATGTCACAGTAGCAACGTCTCAGTGAATCACTCATGCAATTAAGATTTGAAATTCAAGATTGACTAGAAATTGATCATCATATTTGAAAATTGAGGGATCGCTTGTGCTTTCTGATTTTCTTGATTGAAAAACCAAAGAAAAAGCCGTCCATCCTTAGAACTAGTTCAGCCATAAGGTATGGATACCTAGGCTAAAAAAAAATTCCTAAACTCTTCTGCAAGAAAATCAGGATGACTCTTGACAACGTTGGAATCAATCCCCTATTGGTTTCTTTCCTACATTATCTCAAGAAAAAGAAAAGAATCTTAAAGGAAAAAGATGCATGCGAGAGGAAGATCGATCGTTCTGTTCTATTTAAATGGATAAAAAAATATTTTTAAAAATATTCTAAGATAGATCCGTCTATCTATTATTTTATAATAGATAAATAGCAAAAAGAATGAATAATTTATTATTTTTATGAAATAAATATTGAAATCTTTTTTAATTGATTTTTTTTTTTTTTTACAATTTTTATCTTCATCCTTCTGAATAAACAAGGTTAAGTAGTTTCTGTAGAGAGTCAACCAAGTCTTGATCTAGCCCTTTAAACTCCTTTAGCTAGTATATAGTTTGCCTTTAGATGATGAATT
>JBBMKF010000007.1:2355269-2378705 GCA_037834155.1 Curcuma caesia | reverse complement strand
GAAGAAGACAGATTCTGTTGATGAGAACATACTTTTTGGTAGGTTAATTTATTTTTTTGTTCTATGATTAATTGATCGAACATTTTATCATATAGCTTAAAAAATATTTCTCAAGATGTCATTGGCAAAATGGTTGCACGAGACTCTCCTCAAAGTAAAGAATTTGGTGGTCGTCTTATAAAGCTTCTTGATTTTATCTTAGAAGATTCGAAGTAAGTATTGTTTTATTTTTTTTAATTTGTGGGGAGACTTTATCAATGACATCGTGAGATCTTATATCTATTATTTTAATATTTTTTAATAATCAGTTATTTTACTATTTTTAGGAACAATAAGCTATCATATACCTTGTGGGGAGACTTTATCAATAACATCATGACATACTTGGAAAAAGTAGATAAAGAACCTGTTGTTATCGTTCTACAAATATGTCGAGCAAAAAAATTTAGGGGTGAAGTACGTGTTTCAAATACTTTCCATGTTAGCAAGATAATAGTAAATGAAAATTTAGATGAAATTATAGAATTCTGTAATAGGTAATTTTGATTATTCAATTTTGTATTAATATATATTTATTTTATATATATAACTAAATATTATTGTAATGTTCATTTTAAGGATTACTGCCGATTGCAATATCCCAAATTCAATCAGCACTATTTCAACATCATATGTAAAAACAATCTTAGAAGAATTTTCGATTGCAAAGGACTGTTTTAGGACTATAGAGCAAGTTTCTGAAAATAATAAAGTCTAATTTAAATTTTATTTTATGTGATAGTGACCAGGGACGGATCCAGGATTTAGAGGTGGACTAGGCTTTCATGGTGAAAAAGATGAATTAACTATCAAAATAAAATGAATTAAAAAAATAAAAACCAAATTAATTGTCTTTGATGTCAAATTATAGTTATAAAATATCTTTTTTCTATTCTGCAAGATAGAAAAAAGATATTTTATATAAAATATCTTTTTTCTAGAACAATAGATCGGTCTCTAATTGCATGGATAATATGTATTTTATTTAACATTGGTACTACAATATAATGAATACAAGATTTTTTTTTTAATCTACAAATACTCTATCTCATACAAGTTGCAACCTATTTATTTTAATACATATGATTAATTCGATCAATTAAATATTTTTTATTAGTTTTGAATATTCTCTCCTGTGACAAGTTGATATTTTTTATCTATATTTTATGTTTATTAAAAAATTATTTTTGAAATTTTAATTGGGATGGATGGTCTAAATGTAGTTGAAAATAAATGGGTAGCTTGGTAGGTGAGTTGGATTTTCTATTTTTTGGAGGGGTGGGCTACAGCCCAGGAGAGCCCTAAGGTAGATCCGTCTTTGATAGTGACAGTAAACAGAAAAATTCAACAACAAACGTTGTATTTAAGGAAGTTTTTCAAAATTTATAATTTTTTTTCTAATTGTATAATCTATAACCAATTTAGCTTATTTATATTTTAATTATTTATTCAAACACTCATACTTATTAATTTTAATTGTTAATTATATAAAATAACGTCCCGTGCATTACACGGATGAAATACTAGTCTGGTATAAAATTCAAGAGCATTCTTGTATGGATCATAACCCAATCCATGCAGATCTTGCTTTGGTTGCGCCACATATTCTGATATTCAGGCAGACCTTTAGAAGCATTCTTTAAGCTTCTCTACATCAACTCCTCTTTCATTATGTTCTTCGTACGCTTAAACATGTGATCTTTTTTGTGATGGTTTATATCCTCTATCATCATTTTTTTTATTTTCGATATCCGTGTATGAACCAATGAATTCAATAATTATCTATTGCATCACTATCAAAGTCCTCTTAGATTTCATAGATGATTGTCATGATCGTGATCGTGATAAATAAATTCCGACTGAGAAAGTCTCATACCATACCATGATTATACACCCAAAATAAAAATATCCCTAAACTTATCAATCAATATAATCCTTTTGGTATGAATAGGTACGATCAGTATGGACTTATTGTTCTTATTTGGACATTTTATTTGGGCTATTGAATTTATATTCTTAATTTTTTTAACATGGATATTGATAGGAATTAATTAAAACTTTAGCATGGGCGGGTGAACCCGCACCTTTGACTGATCTTTTAAAGAGTTTTGTCAAATCTTTTAACGAGTTTTTTTTTGTTTTGTTTATTTGGATCTGACGCAAGATTTATCTTTTTTTTCCCAATTTTTTTTTAAAATTTTATTAGAATAAAATCTTTGATATTTTTATTTTGACTATTTTTTTATTTAAATATTGATTAGAAAGAAGTAATTTGATTGGAATGATCCACCATTTAATCTTATATGTCTTAAATTAATAAAAAGGAAATCTGAATTTCAAGAAGAGTCCAAAGTTTCATATATGATTTTTTTTAAAAAAAAATCTCTTCCCCTTTTTAAATTCATTCATTTTGACTGCAGTTATTTTTTTTATAAATTTATTTTTTTCTTGATATTTTGAAAGAAAAAAATTTATTTTTAAATATTTTATTATGATTCAACATCCAATAATGGTAATTAGCATTACTTCCGTTCCTGCATCAAAAGGTGAGGCGGAATATTATGCAAAAAGGATAAAATTATTCATCCCAGTGCCTCCACTAGTCTGTCTCAGGATCAACACCGAGGAGTTCGAATCCTGGCGAAATCAGGCAATATCCTCCTGCGTCATAACCAACTGTACTTTCTCGATTTACCTCTTCACAAATGATCGTGAGATCGATCATGTGGGACCGCTAAGGTGGCAGATCCACCTTTTGCAGAACAGGATCAACACCGAGGAGATAAATTACAGTAACTATGAGTGAACTATGAGCAGGGATTTACGTACGTCCTCACGTCCTGTCTGAGAATTGACTCCTGTGCAAATAAACCATCTGTTAACTATCTCAACTAACTCTGCGGGAGCAAAGTGAGGCGGAATATGCCTATGTGAGGAAGAGGTTGTAGAGGGGGATTAACCATCTATTCAGGAACTCCCTCGACAGCCCAGCTTAGAGAGCCCATTTCTCAACGCAATCACCCAACTTTTCTTGAAAACAGTGATGCAAATTCAATATCAGTGCAAAAAAGAAGAAACTTGGGCAAAGGAGAAGCGGAGAAGGAGAAGTACCCAAGTTGTTGACCGTGTTTATTAAGCAGGTCAATTCCCGATGGGATGAATTAAGAAATCAATCATTATATGAGAACGGAATGGATCGGTCCATCAATTTAAGTAGCTCGATCTAAGCGGATTATAAATTAGATAGATCAATGAATGAATATGTCAAAAAGATAAAAATATAAAAAATATAAAAAATTTTAAATTTAAATTATAATTTTAATAGATCAAATTAAATGTTTATATTTGAATTATGATTTAAATAGATCAAATTCATTAATATATTAAATTTTTTATTTTAATTTATTTTTTTTTAAATAAATTTTCTTAACTCACGAATGAACTCAAACTCATCACGAATTGACTCATGTGTATTACGAATCTAGACGAATCAGGCCACCACTCAATTTAAAATAAATTAATAAAATTTTAATTTAATTTATTTAAATTATTTGATGAGATGAATCAATTCGACGAACTTAATCACGACTATATATATATATAACTCGCCCGAGTCGACGCGACGACCCCCACCCTCCTCCAACAGACGCTCTACTCCCTTCACCGCTTAGTGCTCGTCGCCGCCACCGGATCTTGAAGCGGAGCAGTAGATGAACGGCGGAGAGGGTCACCAGAGCAGGTCCTTGACGAACGGGCGATGAAGTTTTTGAGAAGAAGCGAAATCTAATGAGTTAGGCCGAGACCATTATTGGGATGAGGCATGGTTGAGGTCACGATGGGGCTGCCCGAGGGGGACGCGGCGGCGGAGGTGAGAGGCGGACGCGCGAGGCGGCGGCGGACATGCACGGCTGCGACGGCAGCGCGAGGCGACCGCGGCGGTAGCCGTGGAGGCGTGCTGCTGTGTAAAAAAAGAAGTGTGGGTTTTAAATGAGGGATGCAGGGAGGAAGTCCAAGATATTTTATTTTTTAAAATATCTAAATAGATTTATAATTCTATAACAATTTTATCTTTGATTTATATAAATTTAAAATAATTTTTATTTATTTTTTAAATGTTTTAAATAAATTTTTAGATTGATATATTACGATCTTAAATTTATAATCGGGATTTATTTTTATTTACAAAGTCTTAAATTACAGTGGATTTTTAGATTCTTAAATTTTATATATAATCCATATTTATTTTTATTTATAAAAAATTAAATTTTTGTCTAAATTTATTTTAAATTTTGTGTTAATTGTTTTTTAGATATATTTTATTAAAATAAAACAGATTAATAATTTCTTAACAAAATCACCATTATTTATATAAATGTAAAATAAATTTTATTTTTCTCAAAAATATTAAATACTTATTAAGTATGATGAATAAATATTTTTAATTTATCAGTTATATTTAATTTTAATCGGTAAATCAAACTTTAACTAATAAAATATTAAAAACTACTAGTCCAATCTAAATTTGGCCATAAAAACTTATAATTTATCAATCAAATATAATTTTGACCAATAAAAAATTAAAAATAGTGACTAAATCTAACTTTAAACAATAAAAAAATTAAAATTTACGGATCAAATCTTACTTTGACTAGTAATAAATTACACATTATCGGCTAAATAGATTTGATCAGTAACAAAAAAACATATCAATGTTACCGATCAAATCCAACTGTAGTTAGTAGAAAATTACACATTCCCGACCAAATAGATTTGACCAATAAAAAATTAAATATTATCTATTTAATTTTGATTAGTAAAAAATTACATATTGTCGATCAAATTTAACTTTGATCAGTAAAAAATTAAAATTGCTTACCAAAATAAATTTTGGTCGGTAATTATAATTATTTATCGCCTAATTTTTTTTTTGCTGGTAATTTTAAATGTTTACCGGTCAAATTCAATTTGGACCAAAAAAATCATTGATAATCCCATCTTTTCCCATAGTGTGGTACCCTTCCTCGTACTTGGGCCGCTTCTCTCCTTTTCGCCTTGGAGTCCAGTTGAATCTGTCCTCTGGCAAGTTGGACTTCAATATCCTACCAATGAAAAGCGCATCAACAAGTGCCAACATTGCAACCCTTTCGACGGTCGAGTCAGCTCTGAGTTAAGAGGGTGAAGCTCATGCATGCATGAGAGAGAGCGAGAGGATGGTTTCCTGGTTCGAGGGAGAAGAATATGTTGGGTTGTAAGAGTGCAAATATAGTCTTACATCTAAAAATATATTGAAAAGATCATGAATTTAAAAGGATGAAAAATATCTTCACAATGACATGATATTGCCCACTTTAGACGTAAGCCCTCATAGTTTTATTTTTGAGCTCTTCCTAAAAAGTCTCATACTAATGGAGATATTTTTCATCCTTTTAAACTCATGATTTCATGTGTTTTAGATGTGGGACTATGTTTGCATCCTTGCAACCCAACAATCCCCCCCTCAAACAAAGGACCACTGGAAGCTCCGCTACCATTTCTCATGGTCCGACTGCCATTTCTCATGGTCCGGCTGCCATGTTCTCATGGTCCGGCTACCATGTCCCTCATGGTCCGGCTGCCATGTCCCTCATGGTCCGAGCCTCCCCTACTTCCTTTGTTTTCTCCGAGGGTCCCCACATGGTTAGATCTGGATCATGGCTCATCCGGCGGTTAGTCCGGTGAAGAGCGGCCTCGCTCTGATACCAATTGTTAGGTCTAAAGAATGTCCACATCTCCACAATGGTATGATATTGTCAACTTTGGGCCTAAGCCCTCATGGTTTTGTTCTTGGACTCTCCCCAAAAGGTCTCATGCCAATGGAGATATCTTTCATCATTTTAAACTCATGATCTTTTCCATGTATTTTAGATGTGGGACTATGTTTGTACCCCTTACAACCCAACAGTCCTTTGAAGTCAGAATGGTCGAGTCAATGAAGGAGTTAGGAGGTTGTGTCCTCTAGAATCAGGGTGGTTGAGTCAATGAAGAAATCGAGGGGATTGTGTCTTCTAAAATCTGGGTGGTCAAGTTTATGAAGGAGTCGAGGAGGCTATGTCCTCTGGAATCGAGGTGACCAAGTTAATGAAGGATTTAAGGAGGCTGTGCCCTCTGGAATCGAGGTGGCCAAGTCAATGAAGGAGTCGAAGAGACTGTGTCCTCGAGAATCGAGGTGATCGAGAAGGAGTCAAGGAAGCTATCCTCTGGAGCTGAGATGACCGAGTCGATGAAGGAGTGACTAAAATATTTCAAACTAAACTAATGAGATCGAGATTGATAATTGGACCTCCACTGAGTCTCGATTGTTGATTTATACTGAAGCTTGACTGTTGACTTAACTTTGTCACGTATGATTTTTTATTCTTACGTATCAAATATGTAATTAATTTTATTTACCTAAATAAATATTTGAATATGTCAAGCATTATCATAGAGTAGGTTTTATATTTGTCAAAATTTAATTATGCATAATTAAGCAAGAAAAATTATTTTGATATGTATAATTATAATCTTTGAAAATGAATAGAATCTTACGACGATGGATAAAAATTTCATCAAACTTTTCTTCTGATGTGAAAAAAAAAATCTATCATGATTTGCCATAATTTTATGGATTAACTCGGTGATAATAACTAATTGCATATAAATAGTAGTTTTGAGGTTCATGTGCTTATGCACCTTTAAGAATTGTTATATCATCTATAGTGATATTTGAAGTGAATAAAAAATTGTAAAAGATTTTATAAAATATTTGAGTTTATTCAAGCTTTATTGGAATATCAATAATTGAGGTAAATTTTTTTTTATCTCTATTCCGCATTTAGTTGTTTGTCATATATATTGAGCTTAAAAAAAAACATAATCTTAATCTCTTATTTTTCGCATTCATTTTGTTTATCATTAAGTTCAGATAAAAAAAAATTCTACAAACATGCCTATGCCTTGATGTGTATGTTTATCTATCTCTCAACCAAGTGAGGTCTTGAGTTGTTTTGCATCCCTAATTCAAACCCAAGGTTTTAAGATTCAAAATTAACTTGATTTATCAAGATGTTTTTCTTACCTTAGCTGCAGAGATTCGAGTCATGGAAATAACCTCTTATAAAGTAGGATAAGAATGCAAATAATAGATCCTTTTCCGAGATTCCATTTTGATGGGAGTTTTGTGTACTCATTTAGTCATTGTACATGTCAGGAAAAATCCAATCATGGAGTGGTCTCCCCCTTCCAATCTATCAAGCCAGAAGGTAGTACTAGCTCCATTTCCCACACGCATTCTATTAATTGATATCAAGAATGCATCCAAAATTTTCATATTGTCTGTGCTTCCACAAGTATGTCACCTTACTGTGCTGCTTTGTTTTAATTGCGAGAATTACTATGCAAACAAAAACCAAGTCGATAATAGCTCGAAATGAGTCTTGTTCAATTCATTCAATCTATGAGCAAAGAAGACACATGGTTTCGTAACTCTTTAAATTGAAATAATTAAGTTCCTTTTAACAATCAATTAAGACGAATCAACTAAACATCTTCTTTGTTGTCGATCGATTCCCCATTCATTCAGAAAATCATTGTTTTTTTTTTCATCGACGTCGACCTTTGAATCAGTCTGCCGACACAGGCTCGTGAGTCTGCTTGTTTCTGTCTGATTGGGGTTTTTTGTTTCCATGCATAGCAGCACAGAGCCAGCACAATCCCATAAACCAAATCCAGATTCCTAAAGTTTTTATTTTTGTTTTTGTTTTCTTTCCATTCCAGCATTGACACACCTGGCCTGACATATATCACGAATACTTAAAAGTTCTCAACTCCATGAAGATTTTATATTCAACAAATCCAAGCACATACCATTTTACAGAAACATCTCGTTTGGTTACACTCTCTACTTTGTAGAGGTGCTCCATTAGGTTTGCTATCTCAATCACTGCATGGCCAGCTCAGTAGCAAATGCATGTCTCAATTATGCAGTTGTCAGTAATTTGATTGTTCTTATGTGGAACGACTTCACTGTAGAAAGTTGGTGCCACCAGATGACACTCTTACAACCAGAGGACTGGTCACTTGAACCTTACCTGCCTCCCACGAGAGCAATCCGAAAACATAATCCTTGGAAGGCTGGGTGACTGCAAATGTCACAGTAAACTTCAACTTCTCACCATAGTCTCTGAATGTAAGAGTGCCAGGAACTACAGTTACATTGATGCCGGCCGGCGGAGAAACCTGAACTCGATAAGTAATGCCTGGGTTTCCAACATTTGTCACAGTCCTTGTGATGCTGTAGCTTCCCTTGAGGTTTGGAACCGTTATTGAAGGATAATTCAGATTCGAAGCTGATGGTGAAGGTCCTCCACTGCACTTGCTTCGGTCACCTGTGATAAGCTGCAAGGACTTATCGTCGTACCCGACAGAGCAGAGGAATTCCTTGTAATCCGAGGGCTGTGCATCGTAGACGAGGCCAGCATTGAGCACCCTTGCGGGGTTCAGGAAGCCTGAACCATAATCAAAAGGGTTTGCTGGCCTTCCTTTAGGATCGGCTGTTATGGCATCACCATTCTTGTCCAACACACTTGCTGTGTATCATTTTGTAGATGTTAGATTACTGAAAAACATATCAGTTCCCTAAGTAAAATGTCCCTAGAATCGATCGAGAGGCAAAACCTGTAGTCATAATGGCAGACTTAATTGCTGAAGGAGTCCAACTGGGGTATACAGCTTTTATCAAAGCCACCAGTCCTGTTACATGGGGGCATGCCATGGAAGTTCCAGATAGAATATTGTACTGGATTCGGTTGACTGCAGGAGACCAGGCTGCTAAGATGTTCAGTCCTGGTGCTGCAATGTCAGGCTGAAAATGACACTATTATTATTACTTCTCACGGTCTTACAAATTTTAGATTTAAATCATATGTTAGCAAAGATAAGTCTGTCACTAACTAATACAAACCTTCAAAATCTCTGCAGTTAACGAATTGGGACCTTTAGAAGAGAATGCAGCTACTCGAGGAGCTGGTCTCGATCCCAATACGGTCTTTGCCGGCAAAATTATCGCTTTCGGTTTCCTTCATGAATGCAAAAGGAGAGTTATAATGTTTGTTGATAATTGAAAACACATCCAAACTTGATGGTGGAAAAAGCTTCAGCAAACCTGGAGCTGTTGACATATGATAAGATCGCATTGCCTACTTGCTTTCCAACAGAAGCAGCAGGAATAACAAATGGAAAAACAACATCATTGTCTATTTCATCTATCATGATCATTCCGATTCCCCCGGTTTTCTTAACCACCCGACTCTTTTCTACTCTTGATTCTGATGGGCTACCTGAATGCCGACATATAAGAATTTTGCCTCTGGCCTTTGTTCTGTTCAAGGAGCTGTCCAAACAGAAGCTACACAACAGAAATAAGCTGCTCAGTGAAAGTGCCTTTGACAGTCGAGCAATATCTGTTAATATTCACCTGGACTGATAGGGAGTGAAGTAACCAGCATTGACATTAGATGCTGAGACGATCCTGGCTGACTTGTTCATTTTAAAAGAATTCAAGCTTTCACCCTATTCATGTCAGAAAATTCTTAGGAGTCTGGCTTAATCTCTTAGAAGAAATGCTATGAATTCATTTACCATGAATTTCTTCCCGTTTCCTAGTTGAATGGATGAAACAAAGTCTCTGTCTGTTGAACTGGCAGCTACTGTGAGGATCCACGGTGCAAGATTAGTCGCGGAGCCTCCAGTTCCGACATTTCCAACAGAAGAAACTACCAGAACACCATGGCTGGTAGCGTGGAACGAGCCTATCGAGATTGCATCATTGAAGTAATCTCCTTGAGGAGAATTTGGGCCTAAAGACACAGATATGATGTCCACACCATCTCTGATTGCATCGTCGAAGGCTGCTAGTATGTCTGCATCATAACAACCTGATGCCCAGCACGTCTTATAGACTGCAATCCTTGCCATTGGAGCACCTCCGCGAGCACCTCCAGCTCCCAAGCCATTATAGTTCATGTCGCTCACATACCGACCTGTAGCTGTGGAGGCTGTGTGGCTACCATGGCCAGAGCTGTCCCTTGGAGACTTGAATTTCACAGCAGTATCTGCCTTCACGAAGTCACCATGGCTTCCTTCTTCTTCTGCATCATAGCCGCCGAGATAGTATCTCGCTCCAATTACTTTCCTAAAAAAGAGTCAAAATTATCTTGGCATTTGCCACTAAATAAATCTCCATAGATGAATTTTTCATGCTCACAACCATGAAACATACTTGTTGCAGGAAGAATTTGTAAAAGATTCTCCGGTTTGGCATTCGCCTTTCCATCTCGATGGAATTGGTGGCATCCCTACATCACTGAAACTAGGAGACTCGGGCCATATCCCTGTGAAGAACCCATTTTAATCACAACATCTAGAGAAGTTCCAGTAACCACATTTTTAAAGAATTCTGATTGAATAGCCTACATTTGCACCTGAAATACTATTCTAATAAACAGATTTTTATACTATCAAGAGTTCCATCCCTACATGTAATTAAGGTCATGGAATTTCTACTGAAGATGCAGCATTGAATATATACTTGTATTTATATCTCGAAATAATTATACTAAAAACTGAAAACAAGTGAACAAAAATTGCTTCTACAAAAGCAGTAGCACAACAATCGCCGGGCTGTTGTTCTTCTCCAACAAAATTTTGCAGATTTCTCACCTGTATCAATAAATCCGATGATGACGTTGACTTGGTTCTTGGTGGAAAAACCTGGAATCTCCATCTCCTCGTTGGTTCCCAGGCCAATGAAATCCCAAGAGTGAGTGGTGTGCAGGTTTCTCTTCAGGTTTGGGAACACTGATACCACATTTGGCATCTCTGTACCAGAGAAACCCCAAAGGAATACTCGCTGAGAACCTCATAAAAGCATGAAATTAATGGCTTAGCATCATCCAGGAAGAAAACCAACCAGCCATTTTAGAAGCCTGCTCTTCGCTCAACTTCGCTGCAAAGCCTCTAAACGCATTGCTGTAACTGTAAACGTGTGATTCTTGTGCCTCTTCCAATCTGTCGACAAACCATTCACAAAGACCATGTTTTCACAACAGAAGGAAACATTTCCACAACAGATAGGCTAATTTTCACAGTAAATCCCAGTCTAACCTTCCTCCATGCACTGCGGCGAGCATTTGGTGGTTCTGCTTTAAGATGTCATCCGAAGAATGCTGCTCCTTGCTGCCCATATAAACTACATAAACCTGAAAAAAAAAACAAAATCGAGCAAAATGGGGGGAAATTTTGGTTATTTCCGAGGCTTAACGTATACATTCTTTAAAAAAAACAAAATCAAGGGAAACAGAAAAGAAAAAAAAAATCCGATTTGTACCTGAGAAGAAAAACATGGCGTAAATGAAATCTCTACAAATGAGATAGAGAGCAGAAGGTAGAAAAGCATTGTGCAGGGAGCCATTCTCGAGCGACACAGATTGGGAGTTGGGAGAGAAAAGAGAGGATTTTGGTGGTTATGAGAGTGCCAACTGCTCAGAATCGAGGACCGGCGTCTCTCTCTCTCTCTCTCTCTGAGAAGAGACCACTCACCCCAAAGAATAATGAGAAACAGGAGGAGAACGTCGCGCCATGGTTCTTTCGTAGACGTCTTTGTTTGGTTAAGATAGTGCCGATTTCAATTTTTGGCTCTATTTTCCACTCTTCTTTCTTTCTGTTTCTTCTAAGTTAATTCTGCATTTATGCCTTCTACTTGCGACAGTGTTTTATCCCATCCAAGAGGCACCAAATCTTCTCTCTGAAAGCCTCATCACACCTTTAAAAAAAACTAAAAGGCAACTATTTTCTTTTAAAATAAAGAGAAATTTATTTTGTTTGGGGCAATGAAAAGGTAAAAAGAAGGCACTTTTAGAATTGTAAAGAAGAAAAAAAAATAAAGGGTACGGGCTGAATGATAAAGAAAAGGCAGTACAGCACTTTTGTGGCAGAGGAGAGGAAGTAAAAAAAAATTATATTGCTGTGACAAAAGATGATCCGGTGCCTCTTTAGTACTGTTTCAAATTGAAAGGGAGATAAATTATGAGAGATTTTAATTTGATCCTGTAGTTCATTATACGAGGAGATATTATAACTAATAAGATATTTTACGTCCATTGAGAATCGATCGTTAGAATTTATTATGATAGCTCCACGTAGGAATTATCTCAGTCAACCTGTAAGGACAATATTTTTTCTATGGTTGATATTATTGTTAATTATCCATAAAATCATTTTTAGTTGAGTCAATTCAACTTAGAGAATATGCATTCTCTATGAATCCTTGTGGAACTTCATCTAGCTGCCTGATGCCGGAAAAAAAATCCGGAAAAAGAAAAGTCTACAAAAAATTTTAAATCAGATAACAAATTTTCAGAGTTAGGCAGACAAATCTAATTAAACAGTCAACTAAAAGGTTCTCTTTTTTTAAGGTGCCATTTATTTTTTAAGGTAAAAAAATTAAGAGGGTGTTTTTTTAAATCATCGAAAGTATGCCACATTTTAATTTTTTTAATAAAAAGACGTCTCATTTAACTGTTTAATTCATGTATAATTAATTACCTAATTATCTTTCAATATTACTAACTCCTGTCTAATTTCTAAATAGGTTGGATGCATTATAATAACTACGAAACTTTAACTTTTATATATGTTGTAGCAACTATAGTTTCATAATTATTATAACATGAATGTTAAATAAGTAGATAAATCTGTATTATATAGTAGTAAGGTTTCATAGTTGTTATAACAGTTACAAAATTATAACTAGCAAACATATATAAATATTTTTTAATAAATTAAGTATGCATTATAGTAACTATGAATTCATAATTGCTACATGTATAGTAACTATAAAATCGTAATTGCTATAATACACTTCACTGACTTAAGATTTAAACGAGAGATTTAGATGGGAGATAAAAATATTGAACAATATTACATTAAATAGAGGATAGTTAAGTACAGATGATTGAATAGTGAGATGATAAAAATCAAAGTACGGATGCCTCTTTGATGATTTGCCCTTATTTTTATTATTAGCAAAACAATACCATAATTTTTAAAAAATATTAAAAGGATTTTATATTTTAAATATATATACATTTTTAATATTAATATAACAACTTTAATAAAAATTATTCCTATTGGAGCAGCCTGATCAATAAAATTATTTCAACATAAAACAACAGCTTTAAAAATTATTTCAATAAATATGTACTAAAATATAATTCCGTGCTAAAATATATCTTATATTAACCATACGATATTTCATAAAATTTAATTATTTTCGCTTTTATAATCACTGCAATATCTTTCCTATTTTTCTTTGAAAGATTCTTTGAAATTTTTTATTAAGGATTTTAGTGAATAGGGGCATTTTAGAAAGAAGAGCTTTCGTGGGGTAATAATAAAAAGCAATCACCCAACCGAATTTACTTTTTAAAAGCAAAAACAAAAATTAAAAACATTGTGTATCAACGTGATCGAGAGAAGTGAGACTGACTGTGTGGGATCGCTGAGATGATAGATTCTATTATACAATAAAAGGAGAGATTGAAAAAAAAAATGATAAATTTCAATTAGCTTCATTGACTATTCCAAGGGTGACTGATTTGGTCCCACAAAAATTTCCCACCGACCATCAGGTAAATCGGAAAATGTACGTAATGGTAAACTCAGACGTCTAGCATCCTTTGATTATGTTCCCTATTTAGAAAAAAAAATTCTATAAATATGTTATAGTTGAGGATCGAACCGTATGTACCTGAGTGACAACTTAAATATCTTACTGCGACATCATTACCCTGGGGACAATAAAAGAAGGGATTGAGATAGAACGTAACGTGGGTTGGCTGCCCATATCATCATGCTTGTCTTGTGCTATGTGTGGCCAGAGCTAACCGACTCTCAAATTTTATACTATAAAATCATTACCCCACTCAAAGGATATGATACAAGTGGTCCCACCCACTTTGATTATTTTTTCTTCCCATTAAATTCCATTTAAACGTTAATTAATCTCCTATTAATTCCTTCGATTTAGCTAAACGCCCCTTCGTCTCGTTAATTACTTTCACCAAAAAATCCATGTTCCTTAATAATCTTGACTATTGTTAGCATCTAAGCAATCTTAGTAGAACTTATTTTGATGGCAAAACAAACTCCAATATTATATGTAAAGTTTATTGTATTTAAAAATTCCAACTAATACTTTCTTGTATTTTTAAAACGTTTATTTTGAAGAAAAATTCAATTAGTTTATATTAAGCCATATTTTATGGGAAATTTTAATTGTGGCTTAAAATCAAAGATATCACCATTTTGGGTCATTAGATATCCAAAGACTTATGACTTAGGTAGAACATTAATATTTCTTTTATATCCAAAAAAATTATTTTGATATCGATATTAAAACAGTGCATGGATAATTAGAAATGTCCAAGAAGCTAAGTCTATTATTTGATTGTTGTCTATGTTATAGGGAGAAAAGTAAGGAGGAGTGTTGCAGTTACTGTTGCTTGAAGGCTCTGGAGACGTGTGATCTTAATCTTTCTCCCTTAAATTGCGGCTCAATACTTCATTCAATTGGCGATGTCATGTGTCAATTAGTTGTGTGCGGATTGATCTATAAGATAATAGCTCATGTTGGAAAACATTAATATTTTATCTTTATCTAAATTTGAGATTAAATAGCTCATGTTGGAATGTAGGTTTGGATATAAAAGCATTTGTTGATTTTTAATGTGGAATGGGAATTCATCGTTACATGAACTCGTTAAGAACCTACGTTAAGAATGTTGTTTAAACAAGATGCTAGTACTGCAATTAGCACAAAAGCAAAATTTGGACTGAGAGCATTCTATTATCTAAACTTTAAAAGGGTGCAAGTGCCCTTTTTTTTATTATTAGTTAAAAAAATTCATTCCGCCATTAATATTTCAATGTGGATCACAACTCATAGTTTCATTGCAAATTCTACAAGGCATCTATCAGCAAGTATCCGACAAAATAAGCAAATAAGACGAATAGGCAAATGGATTGGACTTGTACACGCAAAAAAAAAAAAAAAAAAAAGGAATTTCACGGTCACTTATTTTCATTTTAGCATGCTTGTGATGGACATATCTCACTGAAGACCTCCTTAATAGGGAGTTTGGTTGCTCCATTTCCTGTTACTAATTTTTTAATATTTAATTATAAAATAAATTTTCAAAAACTATTCTCAAGAATTAATTTGATTTCTTTTTATTTTTAAAAATGCATATTTTTATTTTATATTTTATCCATATAAGCATGCCAAACTTGTAGAACGAGTTAGGCCGTTCAAATAAACTAAGCAAGTCAAACAAGCTAAACTAATCAAACAAATATTAAGTTCATATTGAAATGTATATTCTAATTATATATATATTCTCTATTTCATCCCTTAGTCACATTTACGTGAAGAAGGAACCGAATTCAGCAGATAAGTAGTTTTGAGGGAAGTGGATTTCTTAGGTCTAAAAGTCTAGTTGCCATTCAGATTAGAACTCGCAAGTGGTTATAGACAATCGCAATCGGTGCGACGTTCCGCATGGTAGTAACATGCCATGTGTTTATTATGGCTAGCCATGTGTCAATAAGTTATGGCTGACTCTTGTTTTAACTTGTTCTACCAATGGATCCCATCTAGTTCTCAAAGTACTGTTTTTCACTATATCACAACCATTAATAAACACCGGAACATCAAGCCGAAACGATTTTATATTGTACTAACTACGCATAGAAGTTAAGAACGGCAACATGGTGTAGAGAAAAGGAGTTGTCCTAGTCAGCCTCCCATCACAGCTATGAACCAACATGGTGAACCTCCCATCACATATATATGAGCTATAATGTAAGTTGGATCGGTTAGGGGGCAACTTTGTTGAAATCTTTGCTGGATCGGTTGTATTTCATGTGGCTCTTCACAAGCTGGCCCGCAGCAAGGGCAGAGAGAAGAGAAAGTTCTCCAGCTAGAACAGCACCAGCCACAATGGTGGCCAGGAGCCTGGCATTGGCCCCAGGGGTGTCCAAGTTCGCACCCTTTACGCCCAGAAGATCCAAACAGGCAGCCTGAGAAGCCAACTGAGTCCCACCTCCCACCGTGCCTACCTGCAATACGCACAACACAAAGAGCAACAAGAGGTAAGTTATGAACAACTGGAGCTGATTTCAATTTTATTTCATTGTTTCCTTTTTATAACTAGACTTAAGAGAGGTTTTGTTTGGATTAAAGCTCATCATGAACAGAATAAGACCCAATCGAGGTATTCAATATACATGCACGGACAAACTCAAATCTCAAAACTATAACTGTTTTGGACAAATAATCATTCTTTTATACCATATATATAAAATCAAAAGGAAAAACTGAATACAACTACATATGATTCCATGTGATACTTTCACTATCGTCATGGAAAGCCTATAGATCTATGAATCACAACCTATTGCATGCAACGTATTTGGAGCATTTAATAAGTCAAGGGTATGGAGATCAATCTCAGGAATAAGCAAAATGAGTTCGACTGGAGAACTAACTGAAAGACTTTCAGGAGAATTACCTCAATGGATGGCATAGTCACAGATACATGGAGATCCTTTCCATCGTTCACAGCTTCCATCATGGTGATGCAGTGAGAACTTTCAACATTTTGAGCAGGATCTTGGCCAGTAGCAATGAATACCGCAGAGACAATATTGCTGGCATGAGCGTTAAAACCTCCAAGAGCTCCAGCAACTGCGGACCCAGCAAGGTT
The DNA here is from genome assembly GCA_037834155.1 of Curcuma caesia. Taxonomy (NCBI): domain Eukaryota; kingdom Viridiplantae; phylum Streptophyta; class Magnoliopsida; order Zingiberales; family Zingiberaceae; genus Curcuma; species Curcuma caesia. The sequence goes on along the minus strand of JBBMKF010000007.1, from coordinate 2,361,825 downwards.
CTTAATCATGTTCAGTTCGACTAGAGCTGGTACATTGATCTTGAGAGTCTTCTTCACCACCTCCTCTTTGATAATTGCTTCACAGACCACAGATTTGCCCCGGCCTTCAATCCAATTCACTGCAGCAGGTTTCTTGTCTGAACAATAATTACCTAGAGAGAGACAAAACATAAGAGTCAAAACAACATGCTAACAAAAGGATGAAATTTACAGTCCTGTATGTGATGGTATTGAAAAGCAAAGTTGATTTGACCAAGTCGAGTTTTCACCAATTATGGGTTTACATCCCACAATTATATGTTTACTCCAATACAAATGATGTCCTGACATAAAGAATTGAATTGCAATATTGCATCTAGTACATGAAGATCCAATAAGTTTCTTCTATCTTGATGTAGAACTAACAAGAAGTAATCAAATAATTGAGTTTGAGTATTTGAATGGAAAGAAAATAAAAACAACCCATGTATGCAACAACAATAAGCCATGAGTCTCAACTATTTGGAGTTGCATAAGCCACCATAGATAAGGTAAATTAGTAACTTTGGTGTCCAAAACATCATGGCAAATGTTAAACTCTGCTAAATGAAGACAACTTTCCTATCTAGCATGGAACAGATAATAAGAAGCTAAAATTAAGCACATAATTATTGAAATAAACAAAGAAACTCGAAGTACAGCTGAATCACTCACATATCTGATAGGGCTTTGTCAAATGTAAAGCCCTTCTGAAACAAGCAAGGGATAAGTAAGTAAATAGTTTCCTTGACCTAATCGATGTGGTGTTTTCCTTTCAGGAATGATCAATTAGGAAGTTCCTGATCTCTAGATGCAAAATGAGGATCAAGCAGGACAAAGAAGCTCACCAGAAATACCAAGCACTTCCATGTCTGGGAAATCTATCAGAAGATAGTCCAAAACGTTTTGCACACCCTTGGATACCATATTCATACCCATGGCATCTCCTGTGCTGCAACTGAATCTCATATAAAGGTTCCTCCCAGCCAGTGCACATTTGATGCCCTGAAACTTGGCAAATCTGCTTGATCTGCAGATGTTCATGTTCAATGAAAATACATCAAATTGTTATTCAAAGAAATGAAGGAAACAAGAGCCCAAAATGATTTTATTTTCTTTTCAATATAAAAGAAAAGACAAATATGTTAAATTCAGGACATTTTCTTTTTTCCAACTAAATCGAAGCTACGGACAGATGATGTCAAGAAATTAGATATATAATCACTAAGAGAAGACATAAATAGGAAATATGATCACAGAATACGCTGGAGAGTTTTAACAAACATCCTAATTTCAAGCAAAATCAGAAATTAAATAAGTAGCAGTCCTTTTCAAAAGATTGATGGAACCGATCGACAAAGGAAAGGATTAAAAAAACTTACGTTTTGCACAAACCAGAAACTAACAAAAACATATCCGGCCTATAATCTTCGTAGATTCCTATTTCGTAAATTGAAGAGTTGAAAGAGCAAAAGAACTAATACTTGTTGAACACGAGGGAAATCGTCTCGGAATTGTTGGGATCCTCCAAAAAGGCCTTGAGCTCCGCAGCACCCCTTGCCGACGGCAGCCTCACTGCCGGAGCTCTTGTCATACCATCCTTTAGAACGATTGCGGTGGCTCCCCCAGACTCCAAGATGGCTTTACAACCCCTGTTGGTACTCGCAACCAGGCAACCCTCGGTGGTCGCCATAGGCACATAGTATTGTCTGCCATTGAGCAGAAGTGGCCCGGCGATCCCAACCGGCAGCTGCACGTACCCAATCGGGAGTTCGCAACATTGTCCCAATATGGACGCGTAGTCGAATCCGTCAAGGGGAAGCCCCACCAGGCCCCTCCCGGTTGTCCGCCTCAGCGCCTCTTTTCGGATCCCGGCCGCTCTTCGGCAATCGCCCAGCTTGGACTCCAGAACGTAGGATGGAATTTTCCCGGCGACAACGGAAGAGATGATCTCCTCGTCATCAGCGGTGAGATCTGGCATTTTCTCGAGGGCCGAAGCAGAGCAGAGAAGCGAGCAAGGCGCAGGAGTGGGAGATGGAATGGGAGCGGGAGCGGGAGCGGGAGCGGCAGAAGGCTCCGTGGAATCGGAGAGTAGAAAATCGTCCTCCTCGTCGTTCGAGGAAACGATGGACTGGACGAAAGCGATCCCAAAAAAGTTGAGGAGGTAGATGAGGGAGGCGGCAAGGCCGACGATGGCGACGATCTCGGCTGGGCCAACGACATGGAGAGGTGAAGAAAGACGGACTTTCTCGCGCCACCGGCGCATAAGGAAAACCAGAGAGGCGGCGAAGAGCGCGGAGAAGAGGAGGTTGGTATAGCGGATCGGGACGGGGAGGGCATCGGAGGCCTGCACGGGAGCCTCCGGGGTAGGCTTGCGCCCCTTGGATGCAGAGGCAACGCTCGGAGGAAGCCTACGACGGAGTTCCATGGCCATGGCGGAGAAGGGCGGGTTGCGCGCGCAACGCTTCGCTTGACGTCGCCTCGGCCGGAAATAAGATCAGACAGACCACACAAAGAGAGCCTATATGCGGGTCGTCTTATGCAATTACAGCTAACATAAGTATATTTATAGAACAACACAGCTAAGCCGAAGGGCAATTTTATATTCATAAATAAACTCCAAACTGCTCTTTCATTTTTTGTCAATTAATTATATCATATTTCTTTGAGCTATAAAAGAAGAGGGGGCATATATATATACATTAATTATTTATTATTTACTATTTATTTGGAGGGTAAATAAATAGAAAGGAAAGAATTTTTAATTCCATTCTTTATTCCTGTTTTAATATTGGTTCGGTCGAAAATAGATAGAAGAGGACAAAAGGCATCAGATTTACTATTTACTAGAGAAGAAAAAATATATATTTTTAATTCTATTCTGAGTTTCTGTTTCAGATAATATCTTTTATATGGTTAGGTAAGTGGAACGAAGATAATTTTATTCCTCCCTTTTTCTTTATCTGCCTTAAATTTTTTCCTCGATAATTCTTTTCTTTGAAGCCACCGCAACATTTTTGGAATAAAATGTTATTTTTTTAAAATTTAAATATTTAACTCTTCTTCGAATCTATTAATTACTCTATTAATTACGAAAACGATCGATTCGATTCTAAAATTTCTTTCATTGATTATTAAAATACATATAAAATTATAAACGTGGATATTTGAGAATCACTGAAACGTCGTAAATGTTGCACCGTAGCTCGATGGTGTGTTTAAACTTACCAGTGGAGTTACAACATTGGATTAATGAGAGATGGAATTTAGAAACAACCGTTATCTTTGGTTTAATTACATTGAATGGATGGCTTTTTTCCCACTGTAGTATTAATTTATAAATTCTAAGATATATTTTATAAATATTTTATGTAATTTTGCGGTAACCTTTAATGTGCTTATATAAAGTGTGAGCGAATAAAATTATAAGATTGGAATTATTTATTTTTTTTATAAAAATTACCTAAATTATATCTGATAATTAAAATAATATTTTTATAAAAATTACCTGAATTATACTAGAAAATTAAAGTAATAAATTTAAACGATCATTATTTAGATAGGATAGTGGTAAAAGCGAGATACAACGAAAGAATGGCCCTCGTTTAATGAGTTTCCTTCTTTTTTTTTTTGTTGAAAATACCCTTTAATACTTTTATAAATACGTCGCATTCATTTAATGTTTTATCCTTTAATTCTGAAATATAAGATATATTATTAGATGTGCTTCAAAGATAAAATATACAATCTTGCATTTTAAAAATACCTTACCAATAATAGTAGCTTTAAAAATGTTCATAATACCTTAATCATATTAAGAAATTAAAATGGGCAAAGATAAAAATAAAAAATAAAAAACAAAAAACGGATGCTCCTTTTTATTAAAATTGTCAAAATTAATCATCAAAATAATACACCCACCCCCTATGATCCTAATACCCTTAAATTTGACTGATCTAAATTGAATAAATTTTAATTAATAGTCATATATTATAGTAATTATAAATTGATATTATTATAATATGTTATTGATCACGAAGTTCATTGCTAATCTTGATTTTTGAAAATTCCTTATCAATAATATTAGTTTTGGAAATGTATAATGTACCTTAATCATATTAGAAAATTAAAATGGGCAAAATTTAAAAAAATCAAAAGCGAGTGTCCTTTTTTTTATTGAATTGTAAAAGGGCATCCCTTTTCAATTTAATTAATGTAAGTTGAATAAATTTTGGTCTAATATTGCTGGAGTAATTATGAATTATAATTACTATAATATATTATCGACCACTTGTACATATATTATTCTAGTTATGAATTATAATTATTATAATATTATAATAGTTAAAATTTATAACTATTACAATATTATAGTAGCTACATGATTTATAACCGATGTAATATTATAATAGCTAAGATTCATAATTACTACAATATATTATGGTCAATATTGATTTGGATTGAATAGAATTTCATTGTATGCACATGTTACAGTAACTATGAATTATAACTGTTATACATTGTAGTAATTATGATTTATAGTTGTTATAAATATGATGTTCATCGAAGTGCTCATCCAACTTGACGATTTAATTTTTAGGCATTCGGAATGCTCAAGTATGGAGAGGTAATTTGAGTAACTAAAAAGGATGGAAGATTGTTTCAATAATTAATGAAAAGGATGTCCTTGGATGATTTTAATAAAAATGATGTTTTTTAAATTTTCACCCAAATAAATAATATTCTATTATCTATATAGAGAAAAGTAAAAGAAAATATAACAAAGGATAAAATCCTATTTTTGTTTATTTTTGAAAATAGGAAGCCTTTGATAATTTTAAAAACGTGGGATTTTTTAATTGGTTTTTGAACTTCTATTTATGAAATATAAGAAATTGTTATGGTCGTATATGCTGGGCGCGGTTAGTCTAACGGAAGGTGTCGGGGACGATGCCTTATGGCCTGAAGCTTGGACCGAGCCGAGTCCGCAGAAACCTCCTTAAGGACATGCCGATTGAATCGGCACGGGCAGGCTTGAGACCCACTTCTCGAAACGATTCTCAACTCGGTACCGGGACCTCCTCCATCCGGTCCCAACCTGTTAGGTCCAACGAATCGAGACCTCTCCCAACTAGTCGGCGGCTCGGTTTAGCTGGACCCTAAAAACGGAGCTACTACTGCATTGCCCGAATAGATCCCGTCGGCCCAGGCCCCCTTTATGGGGGCCACCATCTCAGCATCCGAAGGGGTCTAGTCGGATCGGGCTCTCGTAAGGATCGGTGTCCCCTAGAACCGAGCCGAGTCTCCAGTCGGGAGACCCCTGTGGTTGTTCAGTCTCACCACGTCCCTAGCCTAGTCGATTCTGAACGGCTCTCCATGTTCCTACTCTGATCCCGGAAAAGACTACTCTTCTATTGTACAGTTGTGAATGTTCTTCTGACACTTCCGCATGTCATCATGGTAAATCTTCGATAGATAGCGGAACATACCCCCTTAAATGCGAGTCAGCGATAGGACGTCATCGCTGACTATACCCCATTCTCTGACACATTCATAACGGCGATGGGACTTTAGTCACATCCTTGATGTGACCTGACATCATCAAATCATATAAAAGGTCAGTTGGTTATCGAAGAGAGGTATGCAATCTCAGATCCCCAGCCTTTTCCTCTAGTTTCCTTCCTCCTCTCTCACGAACTGACTTAAGCATCGGAGTGGTTGCGCCAGGACACTCCTGGCCTTCCCTCTAACGTTCTTAGTGTTTTCAGGTGACCTTCCTAGCTCTTCGTGCCGTCTTAGCTCAGTCCTTTGAAGTCGTGGTGTTGAAGAGGACGGTCGAAACTTCCGGGAGCAGACCTCAATAGGAACATATTTTGGCGCCGTCTGTGGGAAGATTATCAGTCCTGCCTTGAGAAATGCCTACAGATGAGTCCCCTCGACCTCAACTCCTCACTATGACGCAGGAAGACTTCGATCGCGCAGTGGCTCTAGCAATCCAAGCCATCTCCCGGAACTAACAGGAGGCCCCAGCCCAACCTCCTCCAGCTCCTGCCAGGCCAGCAGAGGCCCCTACGATGCCTCCCCGACGACTGTTCATGCCTGTAGAAGCGCCGCGCGCTCCCTCCGTCAGACCGCCGCCGGAAGTGGATTACTACGACGCTTCCATGGAATCTGTCGCCGATCAGATCCCCGTCCGAGACCCGGCTCGAGGGAAAGGATCGGAGATGGGAGAGGGGTACGACGCTTCCATGGAATCTACCACCGATCAGATCCCCGTCCGAGACCCGGCTCGAGGGAAAGGACCGGAGATGGGAGAGGGGAGTGGAACGAATGGCTCCCCCTTCACACGCCGTATCCTCGAGGAAGAACTGCCCAGACACTTTCGGACGCCCCAATTCCTCGATTACACTGGGTCGACAGATCCAGAAGATCACCTCGGGCGATTAGAGAACGCGGCGATGCTCCATCAATATACCGATGCTATCAAGTGTCGAGTATTCCTGACAACATTGGCCGGATCCACCCTTAGATGGTTCAG
>JBBMKF010000007.1:2317379-2340184 GCA_037834155.1 Curcuma caesia | reverse complement strand
GTTATTGTCTTAGTATACACCAACAGCTGAGCAGTTCAAGACATCACGTTCACTGCGCAGCCTAGTATACTCGATAGTATTCTGCTACGGAAGGTTCAAAGTCACAAGCTACCTCTCCCGATGCAGTGACTTATCGATTGGACTCCTGTAAAGTGTCAGCATGCATACACGCATTGCATTAATTTCTATTCATGTGGGGGATTGTTGGATATTGGGGCCTTAATGAACCAATACGATTTTGTGGAAAAATCGGAATGCTATCAATTGATGAAAGTCGTAATTGACTTCAAAATTGAAATCTACATTTCACGTAGATAGATTTAGACTATTAATTTGCTCAAAAACGATTAAAGGGGAATGAGAAATTAATTGTTTAATATTGGCTCAAATAACATTAATTGTTAATTAATGTTATATATAAGGAAATACATGGGAGAATAGTCCCACATCAAAAATTTTTGATGTGTTTTCTTTCCTTATTAATGATGCTGTGTTAATGAAGTTAACACAAAAAAGACTAGGTGCTCTCTTCTCAGGGGTGAGCAGGTGCTCACACCTGTGAGCCCGCCACGCGCGCACGTGTGCACGTGCGCAATGGACGCTTTGTAGGCGCACTTTTCACTTCGCAAGTACGCGTCGTCGCGAGGATCATTGAGGAACTTAAATTTATGCTCCAGGTGACATTGCGGTGCCTGCGTGGCACTCGAGTGACGTGTCAGGATCGTATCTGACATGGCAATGTCTATGTGGCATTCACGTGGGCAAGAAGAGATGACTGGACTGTTAATTGGGCGAACAGATGGCAACCGTTGATCAAAGAGGTGTGATGGATCGCTTGTGATGCGATCTGGAGCGATGGATCGCGAAGAGTCACGATCTGACCGCTGTGATGAGACCTGATCTGAAGCGTCAGATCGAATGGATCAAGAGATTCAGATCCGACGGCTGATGACAAGAGGCGAGATCTGAAGGGCACAACTCTTCAGATCTGATGGATGAGATCAAGAAGGCTATATGAAGGGTTACAACCCTCCAGATCTGACGGTCCAGATTGATCTCGTCCAAGGGTCACATCCACTCACTCAACCTCTTCACTTAGTATAAATAGAACCCTCCAGATGATGGAAATCTCATCGAATTCATCGATTCAAGTCTTCCTTGTGCATTCATCTCATCTAGTGCATTCGGAGTCCAAAAAGCCTACGAGAGAGTTCGTCGGTCTCGGAATTTGGAGTGCTACTATTCCGAGGCGATCGTCGTTGTATCTTGGGAACGAGTTGCTGCTATCCGTTAGCACCGTAGCGGAGCAATATCGTTTACGGAGATAGTGTCGAACACTAGCCTCGACGATACATATCAGTTTGCGTACTCCCGGAACTACCGGAGACAACAGAAGGGACTAAGCATCGACCTGAACCAGCCGATGAAAGTTCGCCGCCGACGAATCTCCTTCTTCTCCTCTCTGCTTTAATTTCAGTTTAGAGTAATGAGTTTGATTCATTAATTTCTTGCTATCACCAAATTAATTTGTGTAGTTTCTGTTAATCTTTCTTCTTTCCTCGTGTACTTAATTTTTTAGAAACGTTTTAAATTGTACAAAAAAATATATTCATTTATTTATTTTAATAATTTGACTGTTCTATCTTTTGAAGAAAAAATACATACATTTGAATGCGTTTCTGATTGATATTTCTATCTGCAGTTATTTAAAATGTGTTGGTTTTAATTTGCTTAACTAATTTCTATCTCAATTGAATTTATAATATTAAAAATCAAAGATAATATGCAAAACTATATATATATAATAAAATTAGTACATGTTAATAAAAGATTAATAACTCCAATTCAATTGCATGAAATTAATTAACGAGCGTACGACATGTCTACAGTGCCACATGCTACATTAATTAATTTAATTGCAAAAAAGATTAATAACATTTAAAATTAAAACTTATTAATTTCAATGCAACTGTAATTTGTAATTCGTTACAGAAAATATAAATGAATGTTTTAACCTTAATTTTTTTTCTTTCATTTGTAATAATTTATAAATATAAAAATGAATTGCATATATTGATGAGGGGAAGATGGCCTATTCTTTCGGAACTAGCTTCTTTTGGAAAAAAATATTCATATTTCAATAAGGATTTATAAATGTTTAATTACGAAATGTATTGATTTTGTTACATTTATTTATTCTTGAAGAATGAGAATGAAAAATTATTATATTCATAAAATAAAATAGAGAAATATGTGTAATATTTCTATTAATCAGATACAAATTAATTAAGTTAGTACATAGAGGGTTTGTTAACCGAATCACTTGTTAATGATTGTAGGCCTTGTTTTGATTGTAACAAAATTTTAATTTTAATTTTTTAAAATTACAATTGATCGTAACCATTACTACTAAATTTAAATCTCAAATATCTTATCTTTATTTTACTAAGCTTAAAACATATACTTTCAATGTTTTGTTTCTGCTAAAATTTAAATTTAGATTTTATTATTTTATGCTATTAAAATTATCCACAAATGTTCAACTTTATTTTTTTATCTCATCAAAACTAAAATTAATATTTGTCTTATAATGTTCAATTTTAATATATATATATATATATTGTAACAACTCGGCCCGTCCGTCCGTGGGAATTCTACTTTATCCCGATCTTTATTTTTTTGTGGGTCATGGGCCGTCGGATTTTTGTCTTTCTCAGATTCGAACTTTAGACCTACAGGCTAAAGTACTAAAGTTCCTTAAATCTGGTAACCAAATGAGAAGCATATATATATAACCTAATAGAAAATAAAATATTTGTTACCATTGAAAAGAATATCGATCATATTAATAGGTCAATAATATTGAGTTTTTGTTTTTCTTTCATAGATAAGATATACAAAGGTTCATTGCACCAGCACAAAGTTTGTAACTCCGTGGCCAACCGCCAACACACATGAAAACCCTAATGAAAATTAATGTAAAAATATGAAACAGACCGAAATGAGTAGATGGCCAAAGGAATCACTCAATTCTTAATATAATAGTTTATTTTCAACAGTGTTTTGAGATTCTGTAAATTAACTGTCTCCAACTGAAGAATATTCTGCATGGTTAACAGTTGAGTTGGTGCAACCCTGGGGACCCATAAGCACACACACTAATCAGTAAGCAGCTGGAACCCTAGAATCCTGGAAAAGATTGAACAGGAGTATTCCTTGTGATCCTCATACTGATAAATCCAAACGAGATATATCTATATATATAAAGCAAAAACAAAAAATAAAAAGTAAAGAGAAAAAACAATTGCTTTATGAGGACATGCATGGGATATTCTTGCATGCATCAGCAATCCCACAAACCCTAGCAGTAAAAGGAAGGATATATATATGCCATTCCCCCTTCACTGTCATTCCTTTCTCGCCTCTCTTTCCATGGAATTGAATTGCTCGGCACCTCCTTGCTGACCTCCTCCTTTATCTCCTCGCCTCTCTTTATTCCATCTGGTAGCCTCGATGATGCATGGTCGAAGATGATTGAACATGATGCAGGTGAAGAAGGGAGAGAAATTAAGATCTTTCTTTCATGGTCCAAGAAAACTACAGATATATAAAAGTTACACTTAAAGTGGTTTAGAATATTTTCACCGACCTTATCCTCTTTGCAACATGCATGTATCCATATATCTCTCGAATTCTGTCTGATTGTTTAATCTTATCTGAATATATATCGATCTATCTAGCTATCTATAAATTGTGCCATGGTTGTGCTCTATATATGTTACTACCATTTATCTATCAGCGGGCCATGGAGAGGTTGGCTAGGTCTCAAGTAGTTAAAGGAGTGTTCCTCCTTGTTCTAGTCTTCTTCATCCCTTTCGTGTCCTCTTCGCTGAGGAGCTCTTACCTCTACGTCCTTCTGAACATCCTCATCGTCGCACTCGGCGCCGAGGCTGGACTCCTGGAGGCCATGGCCATGGCCAGGCCTCAGGAGGAGAAGAAGAAGTCAACTCTGGTGGTGAGAGAAGGAGCTGCTGCTGCCAGTGGGAGTAGTACTGCAACTAATAACGATATGGCAAGCAAAGCAGAGAGCTGGCAGCATCATGTAAAGCCGGTGCTGGTGCAAAAGGCGTCCATGGGTGCAGCGAGAGATCATGGAGCTCTGAGGCGTTGCTCGTCGAGGCCGAGCCTCTTCTTCATCGGCGGGTTCGAGGGGCCGGAGAACTGCAGCCGGCAGGAGGAAGAGAAGGGTGAGAGCTACGAGATGGGGGAGATAAGCAAGCAAGAGCTTTTTGCTAAGGCAGAAGCTTTCATTGGTAACTTCTACATGCAGCTCAAGATGCAGAGGGAGGAGTCATGGAAGAGGATCCATGAGCTCTACCACAAAGCTTTCTAGGGTTAGGTCCTGGCACCCAAAGCTAGCTAGATAGCTAGATATATATATATGTATATCCATGGCCGAGACAGAGATCAAAAGCACCAAGCAATTTGTATTTGGTGCCCTAATCTCATTCTTTTACTTTTAACTAAGATATTAATTACAGTATGCAGAGCTATATGATGAATTGATGATCGAGAAATCTTTTAATTGCTCATAAATTTAATAATTACTGAGCTTAGCTTAGCTTAGCTTCGGCTATAACTTTAATATAATCAAACCATTTTGGATTCTTCGGAGGGTTAGAGGACTATGATAGGAAGACTCTCTCCCTCCCTACTTATTCGGTATTTTTTAGAGATTTTTGGACGGATAAAACTGATTTCAAATTCCATCCTCATGTGGTCGATCATCTTAGATTGGTGCACTTGACATATGCAAGACTTATTATTATTCAGTCGAGGGATGAGGTATCAATAAGAGCTTTATCTTCTTGTTTGCAGATGTTTAAGGCGAGTTTAGGACTTCAGTAGTTTAATAACCAAAAGTCAAATTTTATCTAGCAAAAGTAAATTAATCGAAACGGTTGCGACTTCTTTCTTTCACGGGCTTCCAAGAGGGGACTATGCCTTTTCGATATTTGGAGATACCACTTGCCATTGAGCGTATATAAATTTTGGACTACAAAGCACTCCTTGATTCCTCAGTACGATGGATTAATTGTTGGTCAAAGAAGACACTTTCATATACGATAAAGGTACAGTTCATTACTTCGGTGCTTCAAGGAGTGAAGTGCTTTTGACTCTCTAGATTATTTATTCCCCTTTGAATTATTAACCGCATTTACAGCATCTGTAGGTCTTTTATGTGGACGTCCAAACACCACTCGATATCTTGAGCAGATATGTGCAGGTTCATAGAAGGAGGATTGGGAAGATCATGACTTAAAAGCTTGGAACCTTGTCTTATTGGCCAAGGTACTTTGGCGGATATAGGCAAAGGAGGATGCTCTTTGGATCAAGTGGGTGTATCATACCTACTTGAGACAAGCGGACATATGGACTTTTGGGAGGCGGTGCACAGACTCCCTATTGTTCAAGTGGTTGTTGCAGATCCATGACCTTATCCTTATGGTTACTGGGTCATCGATAAGTACGTGTTATAGGCAAATTAGTTTGAACAGGATGGAGGTGTGGCCAGGGTTTATGATTTCTTTAAGCATCCCAATCCTAAAAAGCCCTGGGTGTAGACAGTGTAGAAGCTCTACATCCAACCTAGCCATGCAGTTACGTTTTAGATGCTAGATCAGAGACGACTTCCCACCAGAGATAGACTGGACTATTTGGAGGATTGGTGCTATGTCTTCTGTAGGCGAGAGATGGAGATGCAAAAGCACTTGTTCTTTGAGTGTCCTCATGTAGCAATCTATGATAGAGGATTTGAGAGTGATTATATATGGAACATGAGATTTATACCTACCAACAGTGCTATGAGTCTTTGAACATTTCTTCAAAATAGGTTGTCTTTTAACTAAAGCCAAACATCTTGCGATTAGACTTTGTTATATTTTGTATGGAAAGTTAGAAACAATTATATCTTTGATGACGGATAATTAGAGAGTGAGAAGATTTTTAAAAATATATAAATCCGTATTTATCGATTATTGAAAGTATTTTCTGATCTAACATTACATGAAACATAAGACATTACTGATTATCAAATATCGTAGACTTGTAAAAAAAAATCATTCAATTTAATTAGTCTATTCAATTGCAATCTGTTTATGCTAAAAAGAAGAGAATATATACTTTTCCAAAGAGTTAATGTTCAACTGCCAACACTGTTTCTGCCTACAATATTACATGAATAATTAATTAATTTACATGAATATTATAAACCCTAGTGTCTTACAGAACTAATGAAGCTCAAATGTACATATTTCCTTATTTGCTATCGTGCAAACAAACTCCATAAAGTCTATCTAAGAAGTGAAACTGATACTAATTGTCAGCACAGATGATAGAAAATTGTAAGCCAACTTTTAACAAATAAAGTATTGGCTCAATCTTTCAACCCAATCACCACACATTTTTCACTAGAAAAGATAGAACAGCCACCTACAATTGTAATGGGATGATATCAATTTCAGAAGGTGGTGATGATCGGCCATGTTTGCTGGGGATTGGGGTGTTCAGACGAGACTGGCGCTTAGTTGGTACCAGTACCTTATCGTAGTCTTTCTCTTCGTCGGATGCAAAGATTTCCTCATTCTCCTCATCTTCTTTGAACACTGGATGCAGGTATGCATTTGATAAGTATGCTTTCAAGTTTAGATTCGGCTCCCGAGCATGTTCTAACGTATCTTTCATCATCGCTTCCTGAAAGAAAAAGAAATGAATAAACACGAAGTTTTCTTGTTAGAACAACGCTAAAGATCCTTGCCACATTGTGAACACTGAATAGTAACATTCAAGACATGAAATCGAAAAGGAAAAGGGGCCTTTCTTAGTTTCATTTTTAAATTTATAAGGCATCATCATGAAGAAAATTTGAACACCAGTTTTGACAAAAGAATTGTCTATGTATTAAGAGGATACACGCTCCTAAATGACTGATTCTTTTGGGATGAAATGGGCTCCTCTTAATTCAGCAGATGCAATGGCAGCTCAGTGCATGCTTCTGTAGCAATAAGGATGCTGCCAAACTTAAAACCTTGATCATAATAACATGCAAGCATATCCTATAAAGTTGACTTCTTTAAGAATTCTTGTCCCTTCTTAATGAGCAAAGCAGATATACACAGCCCAATAAAAGGAATACCTCTTTTTGAGGGATGCATTTGAAAATCTAAAATAAATGGGTAGCTTTGTAGTTCTTATGCAGCATCTTTCCTCTTTTTTTTTTCTTCTACTCAATGCACTACGCTTCCAAGACTTTTCAGCATGACTCAATGAAGCACGCGTACCCTTGCTTGGGAAAACATAGCAAGATGATCTATCATAATATGCAATTTCTCATGTATTTTAAGTGAGCATGCAAGTTTAATTGGTAGAAGAAAGTTCCTGTTGGTAAATTTATGCAAGAAATTTACAGTAAATAGTAATTGAAGTGATACAAATAAAAAAAACTGCAGTAGAAGAGATACCTGAAGTGGATATTTAACAAAAGCAGGTTCATAACGATTCTTGCAATATCTATGAAACCATATAGTCAATATAGGAAGTGCAATGAGGAAAGGTGTTGATTCAGCAGCTTTCTTTGTGCTTAAGAGTCCAAGTAGAAGAATCTGAGATATGACCAGTGCAGAGATAATGCGGCCATGAACATCTGGCCAAAATGCTGCTGCACTCTCATATTCTTGGTTATACACATTGATAATCTAGATGACAAGAATAATATACATCAGAATAGATTTTGTATGAACATGTTTAAGGTAAGATAGTACGATGATCAATAGAATTTATAGCTTGACAAGTTTTTAAAGTATGTGAGCCTGTGAGGGGGAGCGGGACACAAAAAAAAAAAGGTTCATATAATAAATAATGATTTAAAAGTTTAATCCAAGTGATACAGAATTGCATAAAGTTCAATGAAGGATAAAATGCATGTAGCTAACCCCAAGTATGCAGGATTAGCAGGACTTGATGTTGATCTTTGGGCTACCTACGTGGAAAGGACATCCTAGGAAGGTCATTGAGATCTTTGTCTGAATACTATATTCAGCTGTTACTACTCCGTACCCATTTTATCATCTCTGTTGCTTATGCATCTTTATCTCCTAAAGGAAATAAAGCAACATAATCATCAGCAGCTACCAAGTATATTGTGCTGAAGATGGATACTGATTGTTCATTGCTAAAGGAAAGACCTATTATCTCAAGTTCATGGCTCCAAACTTATTATAATTATTTATGATGTAAAGAAACTAAGGAAAATGTCTAGTTAACTGACATAAAATATTCAAGTCGACCATAATATTTGATACGATTGCAAATTATAAGTGCAATGACATGAATTTCACAATTGCTCACCTGATGGCGAAAGACAATATATGCCAGAGCAAAAAATACTAGTATGAATGGAAGTAAAAAGGGTGTGATAGCTGAGTACACAAGACCAAGCAAGAAATACAGCTGTATCTGAGGCTCAGATGTAGAAAACTCGATGCTTCCTGGATCCATTGCCTCTTCTCTGTCCTTTTCGGTCTTTACCAGAAAGAAATTCTTCAAGTGGAAGATTATTAGAGGCTTCAATCTAAGAATCTCCCCAGCAACTCCAGCCCAACCATCAACCATGATAAAAGTGATGAAGAAAGTTGCTTTCTGTGGTATGGATACACCTATAGTCTTTGGGATTCTGCATAGCAAAGCACGCTTCAACTTATATTTGAAGAAAAAAAAAAGAATGAGTTTAGATCTCCAAAAGTTGGCTGATACAAGAAGACCTAGTGGACTAAATTGCAGAATGGACAAATTTCAGAATCTACCACATATTCACCAATTAATGTCAGGCATCATGTATATTGCATTCAAGATTGATTGTAACACACCTTAATTCTGTGAGACTCAATACTGCAATTCTTAACAAAGGAAAATCACTATTACAGTTTCAGCAGGCCAAGGTTCAATTTGAAACCCCTCCATTGAATCTCATCCCTACACTAAACTCTATAAAAACTATATAGTAATAACAGTGAAATTAATTAAACCATATTTTATTATATTAGTGAGTTTCCTTTCGAGTGTTCTACCATCTCAACCTATTTTCTCTCATTTTGTCATGTGTTGGAGGTACACATCTAATTTCTAATGAATATTAGTTTTCCCATTTTTACCATTTAGCGATACATCCATGTTAACTATATTATGTACACTTGTACATGGTGCTTCCTAATTGCCCAACACCGATCTATTAAATATGACAGCCTATATATCAAATATGACAGATCTAATATTTTCCTTTTAACCAAAGGGGCATACAAAACTCTCTTTGTTTCAACCATCCATTATTTTCCAAATCCACATGTCCAAAAGTATTTGAGAAATTATTCAAATATATGTTAAGATCATCATTTATCAGAGTTTTTGGGAACCATAGTATATTGAATTTTTGGGACTTCCTAACATGTTCAAAAAGCTCCAGGGCACTCTGAAGAAACTTCAGTTTCACAGAATTGAAGTGTACTTCATATGAGAGAGATAGCACTACATCCTTGTCAGCAAAAGAAATTTTATGTATTTTCTTCATGAACTGAAATGTGTAGAAAATCATTATATAAATTGAAATTTCAGTAATAACTTGCTGATATAAATGTATAGGCTCAATAATGAGCCGATGGCATGCAAATTCAAGTTTAAAGTACTGCTTCTGTCAATATGAAAAGAAAAATGCAAACTAAAAGTATAGCTCTGCAGAAGCATCATTAAGTTGGTTATAAATAGAAGGAAATTGAAGAACATACTCAGTTGCTGACTGATGAATAAAACTATCTAGCTGCTGAAATGCTGTTCCAAGAATAATACTCCCTAAGAATACATTCACTAGCAGAAAGACGTAATATTTAGATGCAGATTGTCGCTGAAGGGAAGACAGGGATACAAGTCCTTCAAACTTTGACATAATCATCAATATTGTTGGCAGAAATATAAGAAATATCTTCAGAGCAATTCCTGGGAGAAAACCTTGGATGAATGATTTAATGACACGCCTGTGTAATATGCAACTGCATGTAAGTAGGAAGTAAAGACAAAAAGGCATAATTCCACAGGAATTTACTCCCCAAGCTAATTCCTTCTTCCATTTATGTTGTAATCTTCATATGGGAAAGTATTCCATCAAAAAAAGTTACATTCATGACAATATGGTTGCAGAATTTAATATTTAGAGTTCTAACAAACAACAAGGATAATTTCAATGGAAATGCCTTTAAATTCATAGGAATTTATGTCAAACCTACAAACTGAGAGAATACAAATTTATGGCTAGTATATCAGGAGTAATCCATAAAACTCTCGACTATGCCTCCCAAATAATCTGAAATTTAATCATTTAAGTCAAAGTAAACATTGCTGATACAATGTTCTGCAATAGTGTTAATGTTTAGTCTATTGATGTTTTGCACTGATGGAGAAAGCTCTGATTGATTTCAGCAACTGAAGTTCTGAAATTTAAAATTTCTTTCCAGTTTAAGCAATCACAAATATAGATTAGAAATCATATATAGAAAGCTCTGATTGATTTCAGCAACTGAAGTTCTAAAATTTAAAATTTCTTTCAGTTTAAGCAATCACAAATATAGATTAGAAATCATAAGAAAGGAACTTGTACTTCTGAGTTAAACTTCTGTTAATAATACATTGTAGGAAAAGAAGTTTCATGAACAGATCTAGAAGTTTATGGTTTGGAAATTATGATGTTCATGCCTCAAACTTAAGTTTCAAATGGTTCAACAAAATGATGACCACCACCAATTCTAGGAGATCTCCTATTGTATTTTTTCTAATGGAATTACATGGCTCAGGTTCTTTCATAATTAATATGGAGTATAATGAACAGATACAATCTAGTGAAATATAGTTAAATGGTAACCATACTTATCAAATAGCATGAAAGCAAAACAGTGAAATATACGCACACTTCAATTAATGGCTTCAAAAATGGAGCTGCCTTCTCAATTCCCTCAATGTTTGCGAGGGTCTGAACAAATGTTATTGGGATCATAAAGAAGAATGTCAGAAAGAAGAAAGCAACAGCCACTATCAATCGTCTGATTGCAATGTGAACAAAAGGAATGGCTAGGTTATGCCAATAAACATCACGTGGTTCTGGAGCCCATTCAGTCAACCACAACGTGGGGTTTCTAGTTTGTTGTGTCTGTGCACAAACAGCTGCTCCCCATTGTGTTCGGAAGGAAACAAATGCTGCTGGCATGACAAACTTGGGATTCTTTACTATCTTCTCACGTTCAGTAGCTTCCTGAAAATATGTTTAACAGAAAATTTTGAAAAGTTAATTAAATATGAAACAGCAAATATTCTATTGAAGAAAACTTAATTCAATAAAAAGCCATATAATATATTTTTAGATGATAGAATAGAATCCACCAGCATGTAACATTTGCGCTGGTTCTTGGTACACTATCAATCTCATCCACATTGGTCCAAACAATTACAAACTAATATTTTATTCAATTTCCCCTTGGGAGTGCTTAAAGTGCAAAATCTTAAAATCAGGAAAAAACTACAGAAGGAAATATGCATTTAATCTGCAATGAAAGATCCACCAACATATATCTACAACATTGAATGTCAAGTGAGAGAACGTAGACTGCAAAGTCAGAAACGAGCAACAAAAGTTACCACAGACTGTTGTGAAAAACAATGTGGGTCTCTATCTAACCAGATGCACCAGATGGACATTAGGCACTTATGAAAGACAAGCTAGCCGATTTGGATGCATGATTTGTCAGGGAAGCATGCAGATTGCCAATGCATCAAACATGGGGTGATGGGGACAATCCATGATCTTAATTTACACTGATATTAATAGCTTTGCTTGCATGACAGATACAATAACATAAGTGAGAGAATCCATGATCTTATTGCTAAAGTCAAGTTTACAGATGGATTTGGGGGATGCTGACTCAAAGGTATGGTTTATCCCAAGGGTGCATGCTCCCACAAATTTTTGACAGAATCATAGCTGCCCAGAGAAAGACGCCATGAAATGGGTTATGGGCCATGTATCCTACTCCCTTGCCTAAGTCTCTGTTTGACAGCTTGAATTTTCAACTCTAGACTCTACATGCTCTCGTATTTTGGAGTCACATTCAGAGTATCAAGTTGGCCAATGTAACTACCAGTCTGCTGAGTACCAACATCAGGTTGTGAGGGAAGCATCAATACTCTAATGCTTCATGTGTCTGGTTATTGTCAGGAGATTCTGGTGACTTCACTTGTGCCAATAGTAAGCAGGGAAATATGTCGACTTGAAGCTTCAAAGACAATGTTCTGTGATCTCCTTAAACTGGCCTTTGCATGATATCATGTGACTGGTCTGGGCAACATCTACAAACCACATCTCATTATCCACCCCCTTAATAGTTTCCACCCACTTCTTGTGGTTTGTGGAGTTTCTCAAATGGTTGATAAAGAGAAAATGTCATTCAAAATTGTATAAAATGAGTTCTCATCTTTCTTCCTCCATCTTTTTCCTATCCCTGGTCCTTCAGGGTCAACAGCTGAAAGATGCTGCCAATAGCGTTTTTAGTGTGCTTATGGCACTCTAACTTGTCTACTTATAGGGACTAAGTTCTAAACAAGGCAAGGTTGCACACCTCAATATAAGCACAACAAGGGACCATTGCCATTTGTTGACAAGGGACTATGTGCATGAAGCACCTTGACTTCAAGATAGAGTATGAACTTGGATATAAATTTACATTCAATTGAAATATGGAATAATCAATATGTCAAACTTTAGACTACAGCAACCAGATAACTTACACTTTAATTTTTTATGACTATTATCCAAAAACTAAACCAAAAAAAAAAAAATGGTTCATGGTACGATATCATTATTAAGCAAAAGTACTATAATGCGCAATAACCATCCGATAAAGGATCCAATTAGTATCACTTACTTCCTCAGAAAGCTTATCAATCTTAGATGTGTAGTATTCGATTGCATCCACCTTGTCACCACACAGTCCCAGAAAACCAGTCTGTTAAAATTAGAGCAAATACAGCATCAATGATCCAACAAATTCTGGATAGATATGTCTAACACAGACAGCTAAAAAACAAAAATTGGAATTTATTTGAAAGAAAGGAGTGAAATTATCCTCCAAATAACCTTGCGAGTAGGTCTTGCTGATGGATTACGTTCATATCTCAATTGATAAAAATCTCGCCAGTTCACCATTTTTTTCTTCTCTTTAACCAGCTTAGCGAGTGTGTCTGCATTATACACAACCTATATATACAAAACAGTGAGATAGAAAATTCAAAAACCTTTCGAGGGCGAAATAGTTTCATGTAATTCTCTCACCAATCCTTATGGTAGATGCACTCGTCTTCCTTTACCATATTTGTATCAAGTATAATATACGGCACTGCTGTTGATTTCTAATGAACCAAGGTGAATATCTCCATAGTGCTAAATTTAAGTGGAAGTGGAATGTTATACTTGTTGTAACAAGATGAATCCTAATTAGTGTCTTTATTGGGGGGACCATAGGTTGAAATATGTAGACATGAGCCATTAATTAGCAACAATTTATCAGAGTGGAACAGGATGAAATTGGGCACCTAAGTTCATCCTACAAGCATGCATTCCCCTCAGTGATTATTTGCAGGTCCTTTTTTTTTTTTAACTTTGTGGTGACATTTAGAAAGGATTTCACCTGTGCAACTAATTTAGGAATTAACTGATATATTTTAACAAAATAACAATAAGGAGAAAGCTAAGGGCAAACGAAACTAAGATGTAAGAGAACAAAATCTCTGAAAAAGGAAAATAAGGATGAAAAGATGAGAAAATTTTTAGCAGAAGAATAATTAACAGTGATATAACCAAAGAAAGCCTCTAACAAACTATTTCTCTACCTTATTTCAATTATTTTCAAAAGAAACTAAACTTTTTAATTTAATAAAAATTTCACTATTATTCCAGATAGCTGAGAAGCAACATCAAATGTATATTTCATCAAAATTTGCACTTTTGAATTGTAATGACTATTTTTAAAACAAATTTGGCATATGCAACTTTTGAATTGATACTATCATCATTATACCACATATAGCTTGATACATAACCAGAACATCTAGAGCTACCCTCCTCAACAAGGATTAAACAGTTTAAAGGAAATGCAACCAAGAAGATCATTAAAACAAACACATCAAATGATCAAAGCTATAATCACTTAGAACAAGCTTTTGAGCAGCAATGGTGATGATTAAAGCACCCAACTCAAAATTGGCAATACCATAGGTTCACTACTTAGTTCTTAATTATGGATCAAAGACTCATATAACAGTGTCCAGCTGGCCATAGACATGCAATGGCAAAACCCCAAACTGTTTACTCAAACCAATATTCTAAGACATATATTGATGCATATAATGATATGATAAGATTGAACAAGAAACACTTCAATGGTTTTACAAGCATTATTTGCTATATAAAGTTGTGTACTACAAAATGATGATAGTGCTCATCCATATTCATAAAAGGATTATTATTAGGAATACCTGGTGAGTTAAATATTGATCAGGATGATTGACAAGGAAAAAATGTTCAACAAGCTCATCAACTGACTCATCTGGATCAGGTGGCACATTCCGAACGAGGACCTGAAATGTTTAATTCTAAAGTCAGCTTCTAAATAAGAGAAAAAAAAGGAACTTTGGAACTCACACTAATGAATTTTTTTGCTTTTGGTCTAAACATACATCAATATCCATAAATGTCGTTGCAGTACTTGGAATGGACATTTATATATATATATATATATGCTCATGACATGAGGACATTATCTAGTGTGGCACACTATCTAATGTTCATGAATGGCAAAGTTAGGTAGTAGAACAAATGATGATACATGTACTGTCACAACACATAGCCAACCCAACTTAAGATATTAATGCACTCGAGATACCCTCAAATATCTTGCGATAAAATGTATGATAAACCAATATGTACCACTAGAATGATCTTAGTCATCTTTATCTGATAAAACAATGTCTTAAAGGCTGACTGAACTGGCCGGTTGAAGCATTAGAAAACATCCTTATGAAATGGAATTGTGACTCATTCATCCAGGAAGATCATGACCCAGGAAGTTGATGGCTCAACCCTCTAGTCAGGTTTTCGAAACCTTCAAATATTATTAGAGATTGAACCAACTTCAGAAAAGCAGAGCCCAATTTTAAACATGAATAACACAAACTATATAATTATGGATATTGACCTGATCAAACCCAACAAGTGGACTGACTCAACACAGCTGTAAAACACTATACATTGACAACAATCAAACACAAGACCACTTATTCCCAAAGCTTAAGAGGCAAGAAAGAGACCAGTTTATTCATTTATATTTTTTATATTTTCTTATCAGCTTTCAATAAGTGCATGCTTGAACAAAGGAGAAATAACAGAACTATATGCCAATGTACTGGAAAGATGACAAGTGATATAGTTCATTAAGACTATCCAATGCTAAAAAACAGAGATAAAGGGAGAACATTCTCTACAATCTCAATACTCAAGACAATTGCGTATAAAGCAATTTTAAGAAACCTTAAATGTGCTTACAGTGAACTGATCAGGACGGCGTTTCGACGACATGAGAAAATGTAACCTCATTGATGCAATAATGTCATACTCCTTGCGCAAAACATAACATGTCCAAAAGGTAAAGGCATATGCCATGACCAAATGGGTCCAAAACCTATCGACAAAGTAAGCTTTGTCAACTCAAAGGTGAGGCAAACAACATACAGGCTGTTTCTATAAGCAAAAAATGCATTGTAAAGTATTTAGGAGATAAGTAATAAAGGTATGACATCAAGGCTAATTATAAACAAGAAGGTATGCATTGTAAAAAAAAGGAAGAAAAGTTGACTAATTATAAACAAGTACAAAGACTTGGCAGCACTTGTGATGTAGTTCTACCAGCTTCATGTTAGCACTTTTGTTGGAAGTTGATGTTGCAGCAAAAGCTTATCTGGTTTGCCATCAAGGCTAGAGTGAGTTTCCCAAGGGTACATGCAAAATTTTTTAGCGTCTCAAACTTGTGATTAACATAATGTGTTGTCAATTGGCCTGAAGTTGACTGTATTTCATACAACAATAATAATCAAGTCTTATCCCACTAGGCGGGATCAAAATTTGACTGCATTTCATACATTCAAATAAGTATCTTTTTATTAATGTTCTAATTAGTATAAGGTTTAAAATATTGTTCCATGCCAGAGTTTCATGCTCTAACTAAGCTAGTACAACATTGTGTTGTGTTGACACTTTGACAAGCATCAAAGCATATGAAGATGAAGTTTAGATTATTTCTACATAAGTATCCATTCACTTTATTTACTTCTGAAAATAACACTAAAATAATCAGATAGTCAATTACATTAAAATTCGGTTGCTCCAACATGTGATAAAGCATGCCAAAATGAACTTAGATAGATTTTACACAATTAATCTTCTTTCACTTTGATTTTCTATTTTTAATAAGGTTGTATTAGTTAGATTGTTGAATTAAAAATGTCTTTTACTCATTTTTTATTTTAAATGCATGTCGAGATGAATTGATATGAATTTTGCTGCTATATCCATTCACTTTACTTACTTCTGAAAATAACAATGCAACAATTGGATAGTCAATTAAATTACAATTTTATTTATTATATGATACTTATCGTGCTTCAGCATATGATACAATGTATCAAAATGAACTTAGCTAGATTTTACTCAATTAATCTTCTTTCACTTTAATTTTCTATTTTTAATAACTTTGTATAAATTAGATTGTTGAATAAAAATATCTTTTACTCATTTTTTATTCAGTGTATGTTGAAATGAATTCAAATAAATTTTACCACTACAATCTTTTTTTAACTTGTTTCCTTCTACAAGTAAGACTGTAGCAATTAGATAATCGATTGAACAAACTTTAGATGAATTCATCTTAATGTGTCATGTCAAGTGAAGGCACAGTACAATAGTCATAGACATAATCAAAATAGGTTACACATCATAGTTTCAGGTTTTGATAATTTACTAGAAGTGTATTAGTTTGACAGTGTTGGAGGCACATGAGATTCAAAACATGATTTGTATTATGATCATATTAATTATATTTCCATCAACGATCTAGTGGCATAGTCGAAACATATTATTTCAATAAATTATCAAAATTTACATATATAATTTCTCCCGTGTCATTGTGTCAATGAATAGTGTCAGATTTTGATAATTTACTAGAAGTGTATAGTTTGACCGTGTTGGAGGCACATGAGATTCAAAACATGATTTGTATTATGATCATGTTAATTATATTTCCATCCATGATCTAGTGGCATAGTTGAAACATATTATTCCAATAAATTATCAAAATTTACATACATAACTTCACCAGTGTCATTGTGTCGATGAATATTGTGTCATGCTAATGCTTAACACTCCTTGGCATGCTACAACATGCACCAAGATTAATTAACATTTTATTTTTTATTTTTTTTAGCATGTGTGCATATAATATAATGTTAAAATTGTATCATTGCAAATGGAACACATAGTCCGAACTTAGGTATATAGTTATCTTCTATGCTTCTTTTTCTTCTTCATTTGCTTTCTCTTTTTACCTCCAATTCACCACAACATCATACGTCATTTCAATACATGGCTCGAGACTTTGAACCTTGTTTCGCATAATAATATGGAGCAAGCTTTCAATCTATATGAACATTAAAGCAGTGGAGTCTCATTAATAATCTAGTTTCTGTTTTGTAATGCTACAAAGTTATTCTTCATCGTTGCAAAGTTTTTAATCGTGTGATACCTTCAAAAGCTACATTCTATTGAAGAGCAAGTTATCATACCCTCATAGGTTTCATAATATATGCTAACCTTTTGTAGGGACTCAACTATGTATTCAAATCAAAAACTTTCTCTCAAGTCAAAGCAGATGAAACCTATAAAGAAGAAGTGTGTGCGCCTGCGCAAAATTTCCTTTTTCTATTTCTATTGAATTAATTTATTATTTTCCTCTGGATTCTTTTAAACACTGCAAAAGCAAGGCATACACGATCAGTAAATTTAACTGATCTATTGATAGAAGCATAATTACTCACCTCTGTGACCCAGAAGAGATATTGGATACTGATAGTTTGTCAATGTCACTGTATTCTAAACTCTTCGAATCTTTTAGTTCATTACTAGTCCAGTTTACAGGCACAAGAACACCAAATGCCAGGATTGCAATGGGAATAAAGATTTTAAGTCTGCAATGGAGAAAAGGAAAACCAGATGAGAACTCAAGGGATTTGTGACAAAATGAGCTAATAAATACTACAATTGGTAAACAATTGTGTGAAAACTAGTTAAATAGTACATCACAAAGCATCAGAAGTACTGAAAATCTGAAAATACAAAGGAGCTATGCCAAGAATGCACCTTCATCAACCTACTGTGAAAATCTTTATTGTCTGGTAGATTCTCATGTGAACAAAATGTTCTAATCTTATCTACAACAATTTAATTAATGAAACAACATGCCTGAAACTGTGATTCCCTTTGACAATTTATGTTGCATGAACAAAATGTCTTCTAGGGTTCAAAGACAATGGTGAACCCAGTAGGAATATGGTCCATAAGGCATGATTTAGACAAGCCAGCCATTTGGGCGAACTCAAAACCTAGGCCAAAGAATTGTACAAAAAACAAATTCTTTTGACTTCTCCTAGCAGAAGGAGAAAAGAAGGCAAAAGAAGATTGTAGAATCTTCTACGCAATAGGAAACATAAGTCCTCTTTACTCAACAAAAAAAACAATTTTTAGTGAAAAGTTGTATTTGGATATAATTGAACAAATAGATAGTCTTTTGTAGCTTCAAATAGAGTCAAATACCTTTAGAGTAACTCTAATTGATTCATTTTGTGCAATTGTATGATCTATGTCGTATTAGATTGCATATTTATTCTCAACGTATCACACCTAACTGCTCCTGATATTACTGTATCAGTGTAATAATGATAACCAGCAATAACAAATGAAATAAAATCCAAAACTTAGGTAGAATACCCAATCAAGTATATTCGCAAGAAGACCACAGAGTCAAGTCCTGCATGGTTTATAAGCTCTGGTTCAGGCATCTTGAGAGCATCCGGCACCCATTCCAAAAATCGCAAGTATGACCTCCAATTCAAATTGACAAACTTTTGCACAAATACTCCGCCATGAGTTGGACTGCTTCGTGTACCTTTAAGATACCATTTTGAAAAATAAACTCTGTCATTTACTGGCTGGAGCCTTAGAACAGCAAATGCCACGAGGAATGCCAAGGCAGTGAGTAAGTTAATGGCTGCTGCAAGCCCTATGTCAGCAATGGTGGCCATAACTACCTCCAACAAGACTTATTCCCTGTGAACGTATGTCATTTGAAGTTAAATTAGAATGCATTTTTTTCACTATATAAACAAATCTTACAATATAATTATTCAGCCACAAACAAAATCCCTTTGAATAATAAACAATAGGACTTTTGGTGTGTCAGTATCAACATGATTTTTAGTTTAGCTACTTATGTTCTGTTGAAAGCAAAGTAAACAGTCTCTTTTGCATTAAATAAAAAAATAAGTTAACTTAAAGCAACATTCTGTGGATGAGACTACCAAAAGTATTCACACTTCACAACCCCACAATACCTACAATTGACATCAACTGTGTTTTATAATGAAAAAAGATTCAGGTCAAAACTTCTGATTCAGTTTAAACAGATTAAACCTTTTAATAAGAACTTCGAACCATAAACTGGATGCATGCAGGAATGTAGTTGCATGGATAATAAAGGACCATGGTTGACAAAATTCACTGCTAAATTCAAATTAGGTGAAGATAGCTATAGATATGAATGGTGGCAAATCATTACCAAATATCACTCTTCCCAATATGACACAAGCCAGTCTCTCACGTGCATTATCTCTTCCTGTATTCCATGTATAATTCATGTGGCATGGATACTGTTTACTATAGCCTCATAGCAGACTTGCTTATTCACTCACTAAGACAAAATCCAACTCCAAGGAGGGGAACTGAGTTAGTTTTTCAAAACCTAAACCAATTACCACAGCCTGTCAAGAACCTCGACCATTTTAGCCAAACACCTATACGAAAGTCATCTTGTCACAATTATGTCTGTAACAACAAACAAATCTTTAAGACGTTCTGCGTAGCCGAAGAACTTCCAGAAACTGGAACGCCAAATATTATAAAACACGCCATTATATCATCATCAAAGCAACAAATCACGAAAAGAAAACTTCAACGCTAGCAAAGAAAAACGCACATTCAAAACATCAAGAAATGGTCGATTTCTTCTCTTTTCATTTTTTCCCCCCACCGTTGAGACTGCAAAGAAAAATACAGAGAGCGATAAAACAAGACGTACGGCGAACGCAAAGGATCCGCAGATCGGACGAGCAGAACACGCACTATCTACCACCTTCCAATCCTGCCGCGATGTGTTCTTCCTCCGCCACTAAATCGTTTCCCCGACGACGACGGCGCCCCAGAACCAGCGTCCAGTGGAGTTGGGTTCGACGAAAAGGAGAGTATGAAATCAGCAAAGCAGAAATCGAAGAGTTCCGCCGGAAGTCGACGAGTTGGAAGATCGCAGAGAGAGAGAGAAGGGAAACGGATATTTAACGCCGTCAATACATGTGAACGCTTTTTATTTTCCAGCCAGCCAGGAACCATCAATTAGCCGTTTCCATTCGAAAACTGTAGTCATTAAATCATTAATTCCTGTTAAAAATCATGCCATAAATAGGATATGTCTTCGACGTCGGCATCAGTGCAGACGAAATCACTCGGCCCTTTCGAAGACTTTTTTCTGCAACAAAAAAAAAACGTGGAGAGAGAGAGAGTGACACGTGGAGAGAGAGAGTGACGGGAAGGAGACAGTGGAGGGGTGGCGAAGTGTCGGCAAGGGTAGGCTGCGAAGTCGCGACGCATGGGCGCTGGTGGGAGGGTGGGGACTCATTTATCGCCGCTTGGCATCTTCCAACGGTCGAATAATTAAAAATTAGGGCGTGACGGTGACCTGCAGAGAGAAATTAAAATGGAATTTCTTTTCTCAAAAGAATTCATGGGACGAAAGAATTCATGATATACCACTAGATCAGCTGGGGATTTCCAAAAGGATTATTGCTCTGTTGGTGGGGAGTACTGTTTCCTGGGAGGGCTCTGAAGCCATCGTCCCCGAAGGGATTTAGTGCAATCCCCAAGAGAGGAGGAGGCTGCCCGAAGGGATTAGGAGCGGCGAATTGGTTTGACACTGCTTCTTCGTATAGGCTGTCCAGTGTGAGCTTATCGAAGCCACCTGCCTGCAAGTCATTGCCAAAAGATAAAGAACGTAGAGGATTAACGACAAGATCATCTTTTTATATATACTAGCAGGTGGTACATGCACCGCGCGTTGCGCGGTGTGTGCCATAAGTATTGATATTCGTGATTGGTAGCTTAAATATAAGTATAAATACAAGCATGTTCACGTAAAAAGAAATGCTTACATATGCTAAAATTGAATTAAATATATAGAGTGGACATATAATATTTTACTAATGACAATAAATTTGAAACCAAATTAAGTTCCAGACCAACAAAACGTTTAGAGGAAGGGCAATAAGCTAATCCCTAGAAAAGATAATGAACATAAAAACTAAAATAAACAGAATAATACACAAACAATAATTATAGAACAACAAGATAACCATACGAAAAGTTTTCAAGAATAGGTTGTACCTTGTACCTTATAGAAGCACCAAACCAACACAAAGCAAACCAGCAATTTTCGTGAGAAAAATAGCTTCCAGGAAGATTCTGCACAAGAAGCAGCCAATCCCTAGAAAGAACAAACAAAAAGCACAATATCAATATAACACAAAGTAAAGAATATGCACATAAGATGAATGAAGTGCAATAACAAAAAGCCTTGTTTGCTGGTCACCATGATCAGAACAAACAATTGAAAAAATTTTAACATCCCTCCTTTATCATAACAAATGCAGAACAAAATTATTAGGTCATATCATAATTGCATCCACATGTTTTTGAATCTTTTTCTTCACTTAAAAACTATCTATAAAACATTTTTAAGTTTTTTGAGCGATTCACTTAATTTTTGTAAATTGCAGAATAAGTTCATGATTTTCTGTTTATTGTAACATTAATGAGTTAACTTCATGGATATCAATGTTTAGAAAAACACAACTAACTAATTATGATAAACTAAAAGCATAACAGAGAATGGAGCAAGCATAATGAAAAAGGAAACAAAAAACAAAAACCAAAAACCAACAAGATAATCTCATCACCAGTTTTGGAAAATAACACACAAAACAAAAACTAAATATAATGAAAACATGAATGAAAACAAATAAGAAAAAAAGAAAAGTAACCGAGGAGTTCAAGAAAAAGTCCCAAAAAAATTGCAAGCAACAAACACAAACATGAAATAACACACATAACACACAGAACAAAGATAAAATGAAAAAAGAAGACCAAAACATACCACCAACACCAACACCACGCCAAACCAGAAAAATAAAGACTCAAAAACGGGGGAAAAGGACTATAAACCTTGAAAGAAGTTCACACATGCCCATCATTATCAGGAGAGGAACACCATTCCGTCGCAGCATTT
>JBBMKF010000007.1:2299925-2310765 GCA_037834155.1 Curcuma caesia | reverse complement strand
AAATCATTTTCAAAAGAGAATGTGTTTATACCTGCTGAATTATGTGAATTCTAATATTGAATTGTCCTTATGATTTGAATCTCATTCAATTTAATATTTTTTGTTGCACTCCTTATCTCTTTCTTTGCAATCTTTCCAATATGGTTTACACTTACCCCTTGTATAAATTAATCCTATTATGGTCTTGGGTTGGATCAAATTTAACCTTGTACCTTATCTTAAATTTGTAGCATTTTTTATCTCTGTTTTTCATTTCCTTGTTCAATCCCCCACTGACAGAATAGTATTTATTTTTTTTATGGATAGGAGCCCACATTTGGAATTAAGCAAATAGAAGAAGACTTTTGGTATTTGAATTTCCCTCATAATATGCAGCTTGTAGTCATGAAAGCTTCATTGGTGATGCTTCTAAGCAACCAACAGAATGAACTTTGGGTGGATCTATCACTAGATGTTGTGAAAGCTCAATATGTGAGATGTTGACAAAGAAGTATACTCCCTAATTCTCGCAAAAGCTTGACAAACCTATAGTTACAAATTTCGACCACTGCAAGTGGAGTGGAAGTGAAACTAGGGTGTACTAAGTGGCTGCAGTGACAATCGCCTATCGGCAATTGGCATAAGAGTCACACAGATGGAGTTTGCTCGATGTTAGATAGAGATAATCGAGGTTTCACCACCCCTTGTTGTTGGTTGGATTAGTAGCATTGTATAACCATAGGGGAGATAAGCTAAATTGTGTTAGAGGGCTTTTGAGATAGCCTATGCGGATTCTCCTCCATCTAAAGCTCTAGGTGGCCTTGCGAGTAGTCTCTCAAAAAGATCAAGTAATCAAGAGGTATCATTGGAACTATCAATGTTCAAAAGCAAGAAAGCTCCTTGAATGTTGTGGGAAGCACGATAGGTGGAAGGGGGACACTAGTCATAATGTATAAAGATCAAGAGTTGATGCGACCAACCAAAGAGAAAAGGTGTTATGCACTAGAAGACTATGGAGCAAACAATATACCTTAAAGAGGGTCTCTAAAGGACGATTAGGAGTAGGAGAATAAATTTGGAGAGTTTGCTCCTCGTCACAGTCCGGATCTTTTACCGATTTAGTGATGGTAGAGTACTGCCACACTAAAGATTAGGGTGTCGACATCAACTTAGAGTAACAAAGGAGGGACCAATGTTAACTGCTTGGATAGAGCTAACGACAAGAGTAGATGCCAATGAGGTCAGACACATGCAAGGGAGGTTTGTAAGCGGTTAACAGTGTAGACGGGGCTAGTGGTGTTGAGGTTGGGGATTTCTACTAGCAGTGAACAAAGAGCACTAGTAGCAAAATTATCACCATTGGGAATATTATGATGGACACATGATGTTGATGATGGATAAGTGGTGGTGGACTGATGGGTGCATAAGGTGAAGATGACTTAGGGCATGGAGTATGAATGTTGAAGCTTGATGCAACATCAAAATTGAATCCTAAATTGACACAGGTAAAGTACAAGGATAACTATCTCATACAAAAAATTAACAAAGAGGAATTTCATTATTTCAAGGTGAAAATACATTAAGAATTACTTTTCTTTTATAGACTTAAGCCTCACATATTAAGGACTAGATTATTAATTAGACTTTCACCAAAACTACTTCACCTTCTATGCCAAAACTTCCTAATACCCAAGAAACAATTGTCAACTCTAAAACATATTCTCCTAAGTAAACTCTTAAAAATATTTTTTTTAAAACATAATTTTCCTTATTTACATTATATACTCAGCTTGTCGTAGTCCTACTGCAATCCCCTTGACATCATTGTTGTTTGTTGTTGGGTATACCACACTAACCCAAGGGAGGTTACGTGTCCTTTGGCCATTGCTTGTACAAGAGGGGATGCAAGGAAAACTTGGGGACACTCTGATGGCATGGAAGAGAAAGAAGCACTGCTGCATATGTGAGATTTGACTCACTGATGGAATGGGAGACTGGACTACTGCTTTCTCATGTCTTTGGTAGTGGAGGAGGGTAGCAATGCATGTGGCAGTGTGTGATAAAAAAGGGAGATCAAAGGGAAGAACTGCAACAGAGATTACTCCTATTGATCTCATCTTTATTAAAATGATGGAAAGATATTAAAAATGTCATCCCTGCCATGGTGTTTTTGGGCTCTAAACATTTGTCATGGTCGCACAAATTAAGTTAGCTAAGTACGAGGTTAAAGGATAAAACTTATTGGGTGTTAACTTCTAGTGTGGGCCCAAAGCACAACCCAACATGTCCGACATCAGAATGCACAAATGAACAGGTTTAGGTATAAAAACAATACGAGATGTTGTTGAAATACATATAGAAACCAGAGGTCTTTTTAACATCACTTGATATTAATGTGGTTTCATCGGTAGCTTATCATACTCCTATGATATGTTCTTTTCCTGCAGCATTTATGAGAAACCATATAACTTGGGAGGCTGATAATTCAGAGCCATGCTTGGTTGTGGACGTGAATTTGAGAATTGCACTTGATGTAAGAAATCCATTCTCTCTAATGTTAAAGTATGCTGTCTATCTGCACCACCTTTTGCTGCATACACCCAGCAAATACCACATCTACTTCTGTTACATGCACCTTGTAGGATCTGCTATGTTTCATTCTCACTTGAGCTATCCAGTGATATTGTTTTATGTGACATGATCTGCTATGTTTCATTCTCACTTGAGCTATCCAGTGATATTGCTTTATGTGACATGCCAAGGAAAGAATAAATGGGAAAAGATAAAAATTATAATTAATATATCTAGTCAAGCTACAACTCTTTGTTTTCCCATAAATTGCTGTTAGCATAAATTTTTCTTTCTCACTGCTATATTATTGCCATTTAAGGCTACAAATTAATGTGTATATCACGCCCCAAGTTTGTCTCCATGCTCATTTGTAGGACATGGCTCCTCATGATTAGGGTTTGATGGTCTATTTGGTACTTGCTTTGTGGGAAGCCGCTATAAATCACAAGATAACTATATTCACTAAATCACATTATGGATAATTTGTTAAATAAAAACTCAAATTGCATAGAAATATCTACCATTAAGTTCTTAAAAGCCTAAGTGCAATATAAGTACCAAAACATATGTATAAACTCTGATTGCATAAGTAAAATATAATGAAAAAAATTCAAAAATCTCGCAAAACCACATGAAGTGTCAAGTCATCCTCCTAGAAAAAAATGACCATAATCTGTTAGACATCCGAACATCCACTTCTCATAGTCTTAACTGACTAGACTCTCCTATGGTTGACTAGACTCCGGTGGTTGATATAATCAACACCATGAATTTGGGCTTTAAACTAGTTCACAATCCCCTTGGAAGGCATCTTAACAAAAGGCACCAACTGATGACCAATGAACCCTTAACCAAATCCCTAAACCCTCACCCCAGACCCTTAACCTTACTAGGAGAAAGTTGCACTAGGATACTAATTCCTAAATATAGTTGTTATCTCATTTATCATGACAAAAAGTGCCTCCTATATGGCCCCCGAAGATCATTAGAATGTAAAGTTATCATCTCATCTATGGCAATGAAACATACTTTCAAGATATAATAGAAAGTTCCTTTAAAGACATCTAGGAATGGAATGTGTAGCATCAGTGACGTGGCTGGAAGCGAGTGAATAACCAAAACCTGACATTTAAATCAATTCAAATAGTATTGTATAAAATATAAGGCTCACAACGTGCTAGCAATTAGTTAGAGCTCAATATGTAGTGGAAATGTAAATGAAAACAAAAGCAATGCTAATGCTAATAAGCTTTTTTAGCTTGGTTTGGACCCCTAGTCCTAATACATGGCCTACTAACCTGATTGGTGAATCACTCCTAGGAGATCCTACTAATTTAGTCTACTTTAAGCAGGTGGAGAACCTTGTGCAAAAAAATTTTCTTTTCTCTTTGCAAATGTTAAACAAATTAAGCATAAGTGGGATAGAAATCCAATAAAAAAGACTTTTTAAGAGAGAAAGTATAAAAAGATTCAAGCTCTTTCAAGAGCTGAAATATAAAAAGACTCAACCTCTTTTTAAGTCGTTGAGAGCGCTTAGAACACAAAAACACAAGTTACGAATAGAGCATTGCAACATAAGAATCATTGCTTTTGAGGTCACTCTCTCCCCTATTCATAGTTGCAAATGAGTCTTCAAACTGTCATATCGGATCCATTCTATTTGAATCTAGCCAAGTCAAATCTCTTTTAGTCGAATGAAATGCTTATCTCAAAAGCTTATTTGCTAACGACTATTTCTTCAGTCAACTTTGCACTTGTCCCATTGAATCAAATCTTCATCAGTTGATAACTATAAGTTTGTAACCTTATTTTCTTGCAGATAACATTTTTGGTAGAGTCCAATCTGGTCTAATCGACTCACTTTTTATTAGTCAACTCTAATCCTATTAGTTGACTCAACTAGATAAGTTTGCAACCTTATTAGCCAATATATGATAGATTTAGTAGACTCCAACCTCTTCTAATCGACTCAAATGGTTGTTGCTGTGAACCTTACCTCTAACGAATATTTCTTAAGTTGACTCGATTTAAATAGAGAGCAGTTTGTTTCTAGTAGTCGATTGCCTAGTTGACTCGAGCCAAAACAAAATTCTTTTGTTCACAAGTAGAATATCTATAATTGACTATTGAGTCAATTGAAACAAAGCTTCAGTAGACCAGTCAATTAATTTTTTTCAGTGATCTTGACTTAACTGGAGATCGAGCTCATTAATTGATATGATCTAGAACACTTGTTCTTTAGTCAAGTTCACACCTTGGACTTGCTTGCTGAATTGGTCACGACATTCTAAAGCTACCAACTTACCAAATCTGATGTGTGGCAAGGGGCAATAGGTTCCTTTGGGGAGGATAGCAAGGGTTCCTCTTCCTCAACCTACTGCATTGCGATAGGAGGTTAGATCACAACCTCGAGAGAAGACCACACTGGAGGTGTTACAAATAGGTGCGACATCAACTGAATCTCTGGGAGAAGGCGTGTATTTGGTGATACCACAACCTAAGGGACAAAGAAAATGGGTTGATCTTTTCTCCTCAAACTGATTATTTGCTCAGGAGAATGCCCTCCAGTACGTGTTGGCTGATAACAATGAACGAGTGATGCTAGAGGATGCAGATGTTGACGCAATCAAGACTACAATGGGAGACTGTTGGGTAGGGAGGTTTGTTGGGCATTTTCCGGGTTGGCCCGTGATTAAAGGCATGGCAAAGAGTTGGAATGTCAAGTATGACATAAATATCCACAAAACTATATGGCTTATCTTTAAATTTCAGTCTACAGAGGACTGCGACAGAGTCATGCAGAGGAGACCTTATGTTGCACTTGGTTGCCCTTTGTACCTGAAATTGCTTCTAGCAGGGTTATTCTTCCAGCGGGAAGAACTCTAGAGATTATCTGTGTGGGTACAAATATTTAATCTACCATTAGAATGTTGGACCATCCGAGCCCTAAGCAAGTTAGCTTCAATGATTGGTCGACCATTATTCACTGATCAAATGACGCAACAACGTAATCGAATAAAGTCTGCACTGGTGCTAGTGGAGGTTGACATCACAAGGAAACCGCTAAATACCATCTCTACGGTCCTCCCTGGAGGCATGGAGGTAGATCTTCCTCTTTTCTTTGAATCCAAATTCAAATTTTGTTTAAACTGTCATCATATAGGACATTTCCAAAATCAATGCGAAGTTGGAGTTAGGGTTGCAACCCAATTAGTCTCACATGTGCCTATGGAAATAATTCAACATCCGAGGATTGTGGTAACAAATGAGTAATACCCACACTTGCTAGAAGGTTTGAGCAGTCACACACTGGTACAGGAATCTACTACACTTTCTCTAGATTTCACTGAACAATCCGGGTCTCACCTAGGAAGGGAACCTGCTAATCACCAGGAACAGGACGTATTGATTGTTTCTAAACCGATGCAGGAAGTTTTAGACATGACCAAGGATAGTATGGAACAGAGCAGTGATGATCCATTATGCCCTAAGATAATTGACAATGCAATGATCTTAGTTATTGGAGAATCCATTGTGCACTCATCATCTAGTTCCGGCAGTACCAAAATTGATGAGTCAAGGCAATGAACAACCGATTGTGGTGTTGAGCATGGAAATTGCTTCTCATCAGGTTATACAAAAGGGTAAAAAGGCTCTCATAGTGAGTAATGATCTGCCTTTGCAAGGGGATAATGAGAAGTGGGAGGTCCAACCTTGGAGGAGAAGCTACAGAAGACAAAATCAAATTCCTGCGCCACAACATTCTAGGTCGTTGGAAAATATTGCTGCCCATCCTACTCCAGAATGGACCCAAAAAGCTTGTCTTCCAGTTACTCGAAGCAAAGGAAAGGCCCTTGCAATAGTGGGGGAGGTAAGAGAGGACAAGGAGCCAAGGGCCATGGTTGGCTCATCTTGTCGGTTTGATACACAATAAGGACCTGAACAAACTGCAGAATTGGACAGTACAAACAAAGGTAGCAGTATTCACATACCTATGGACGACGTAGGCCGTCTTAGGTCACATGAAGATCGACTCTTGGAACATTCGATGCCTCAATAAAAGCCTCAAGCAAAAGTGGATGGAATCTCGCTTTCGTAGTGCGAAGTTATGTGTATTGGGTGTGTTGGAGATAGTTACTAGATGAGAGCTATCAAAAGCTGAAGACATGTCGGTTCCAACAACTACAAGTGAAACAAGGTAACCAAGGGGGTAGAAACCGACTACTACTGATTTGGGATGACTAGAGGGTTGATTGAGAGGAGATGGAGTGGCATGGACAATTTGTTTACTGTCAAGTTTGTTGCAAGATTTCTTATAAACTCATTGCGGTTACATTTGTCTATGGCCAGATTACTATAGTGGGGAGGAAGGCGTTGTGGGAAAGACTTCAGCAGATTTCCACAGATATGGGGATGCCATGGTTGGTCCTTGGGGATTTCAATTCATACTTATCGACCAAGGATAAGTGTGGAGGAAGGCGTTGTGGATGGAATCCCGCTTTTGCAGTGCGAAGTTATGTGTATTGGGTGTGTTGGAGACAAAGTTACTAGATGAGAGCTATCAAAAGCCGAAGACATGTCGGTTCCAACAACTACAAGTGAAACAACAAGATAACCAAGGGGGTAGAAACCGACTACTACTGATTTGGGACGACTAGAGGGTTGATTTAGAGGAGATGGAGACGCATGGACAATTCGTTTACTGTCAAGTTTGTTGAAAAATTTCTTATAAACTCATTGCGGTTACATTTATTTGTGGCCAGATTACTATAGTGGGGAGGAAGGCGTTGTGGGAGACTTTAGCAGATTTCTACAGATATGGGGATGCCATGGTTGGTCCTTGGGGATTTCAATTCATACTTATCGGCTGAGGGCAAGTGTGGAGGGTTACCGATCATTCAGAATTGCATAGCAGATTTTTAGAATTTTGTAAGGCTTGCTGGAATGGAGGATCTATCGTATATGAGTTACAGATACACATGGACAAATGGTAATATATGTAGCAAACTGGACTGAGCACTCATTAATAGGGAATGGTTAGAAGTCGAGTTACAGAGCTTTGCGGAGTTCACACCTCCAGGTTGTTTATCTGATCACTCAGCATGTTTGGTCTCTATCTTGGGCGGTGGAATTTGCATTCAGAAGCCATTTAAATTCTTTAATATGTGGGTCCAACATGACTCGTTCTCACAACTAGTAGAGATAAAATGGGTAGAATACAAGCAACAATTAGAACGAAGTAACAAACAATATGGGCTCTCACATATCTTAAAGACGTTGAAATCGGATTTGAAGAGATTAAACGTCGAACATTATCAACACATATCTATTAGAGTTGCTGCTGCCCTAGCTCGCCTGGAGGACGCACAAGGTGATGGACTGTTGCATGGTCATATAATAGAGGATTACAAGGAGTTGTAGCAATCTACAACTCATCTAAATGCCGCAGAACATTCTTTCTCCATGTAACGTGCAGAAATTGATTGCTTCAAGCATGTGGACCAGAACTCTTCCTTTTTTCATGCACTGGTAAAGCGTAATAACAAGCGTAATGAGATCATTGCAGTGGAGAAATCAGATGGTAGTCTTACAGAATCATTTAGTAGGTGATCAAGGTTTTCACGACTCACTTCCATCACCAGCTTGGGGAGATTGTAGATCGCATAGTGGATTTTCCTCAGTCTTTCATAACATTCGGTCAGCATATCCATATGGACCAGCATGATGCTTCGGAGTGACTCCTTACAACAGAGGAGATAAAGCAAGCGCTATTTGATATTGGAGATCAGAGGGCTCCTCGCTCAGATGGGTATAGCTCGAAGTTCTTCAAGTATTTTTGGGACATTGTGAGGCCGGATTTCACTGCTGCAGTTATGGAATTTTTCATCAGTGGGAGATTATTATGGAGATGGAATCACTCTTTGATTATGCTTGTCCCGCAATCAACCTATGCTAGCAAGGTGACAGATTATAGATCAATCTCCTATTGTACGATATTTTACAAGGTTATTTCTAAGTTGGCTTCAAGATTATCTAAGGTAATAGGAGGGATACTTTATCAATCTCAAGCAACTTTTGTATAGGGGCGTCTCATTATAAATAATATCTATCTAGCACAAGAGCTCTTCTGGAGGTATCATAGGAAGTGCATCTCCCCTAGATGCATTATGAAGGTTAACCTTTAGAAGGCCTTTGACTTGGTTAATTGGGAGTTTATGCATGAGGAGCTTATTGGTCTTTAATTTCCTATAAAGTTTATATCCTAGATAATGGAGTGTGTGACCACTCCGTCATTCTCTCTCAACTATTAATGGAGGGTCTTTTGGATTCTTTAGAGGGGCTAGAGGGCTACAATAGGGAGACCCTCTCTCTCTACTTATTCGGTATTTGTGTAGAGATCCTTGGGCGACGGATACAGTAGCGCGCAGACGGAACATATTTCAAATTCCACTCTGGGTGTGATCATCTCAGATTGGCGCACTTGGCATATACGGATGACTTATTATTATTCAGTTGGTGGATGAGGTATCAATAGGAGCTTTATCTTCTTGTTTGTAGATATTTTGGGAGACTGCAGGGCTTTAGGTTAATAATTGAAAGTCGAACATTTATTTAGCTAGAGTAGATGAATTGACGCGGTTTTGACTTCTTTCTCTTATGGGCTTCCAGTAATGGACTATGCCCTTTCGATATTTGGAGATACCACTTACCACTGAGCGTCTAAGGATTTCAAACTACAACCCACTCCTTGATTTCTTAGTACAACGGATTAACTACTGGTTGAAAAACTTTCATATGCGAGAAAGACACAACTCATCACTACGGTGCTTTAAGGAGTCGAGTGCTTTTGACCCTCTATATTACCTATTCCTCTTGGAATTATTAACCGCATTTACAGTATCTGCAAGTCTTTTATGTGGATGTCCAAGGAGGATTGGGATACTTGCAACTTGAAAGCTTGGAACCTTGCCTTATTGGCTAAGGTACTTTGGTGGATACAGACAAAGGAGGATGCTCTTTGGATCAAGCCGGTACATCATACCTACTTGAGACAGATGGACATATGGACTTGGGAGACGGTGCACTCAAACTCCCCGCCGATCAAACGGTTATTGCAAATTCGTGACCTTATCCTTACGGCTATTGGGTCGTTGCCAGGTGTTATTCAGAGGTTGGCGGATTGGTTTGAGCAAGATGGAGGTATGGTCAGGGCTAAAAGGTGTCCCAATCCTAAGAAGCTTTGGGTGCGGACAGTATGGAAGCCCTACATCCAATCTAGTCATGCAGTTACGTTTTAGATGCTGGCTCAAAGGCGACTTTCCATTAGAGACAGACTAGACTATTTGGAGGATCGGTGCTATGTCTTTTGTAGACGAGAGATGGAAATGCAGGAGCACTTGTTCTTTGGGTGCCCTTCTGTAGTGGTCTTATGGTGGAGGATCTGAGAGTGGTTACATATGAGGCAAGAGATGTCTACCTATTGACAGATGCTTCGAATTTTCGGGCATTTCTTCAGAGGAGGACGTCTCTTGACTAAAGCTAGAGATCTTGCGATGTCGGCTTTGATACACTTTGTATGGAGAGCTAAGAACAATTGTATTTTTGATGAGGGATAGTTGAAGAGTGAGAAGATTTTTAGAATTGTACAAATCCATGTTTATCAGTCATTGAGAGTGTTATGATATGTCATTTTATCAGATATGAGACGCTAATTACCGGATATTATACTCTGGACTTGCTTTGATATATACATTTTACTTGTAAAAAAAAAAATTTCACACTTTGGACTCGTGTACTTGTTGATCTTTCTCTATATGCCAAGGAGGATTTTTTTCCACCTGCCAACACTTAAACTTCATTTGCGAAGACCTCTTAGAATTTTCCATATACCAAGTAAACAACTTTGATCTACTTAGACCTCTCTTACCTCAACACTTGTTGAGTTGAATCACCACTTGCACTTTGAATTGTCTATCATGCTTTTGCACCTATACATTTGACAAACATACCCAAATAACAAAATAAACGAACTTAAACCCTTTGCAAACAACATCAAAACAACCTAGTCGGACTTGTAACACTTGGGGTAATGTTGCACCAACAAAATGTGTAGTCAAAAATACAAAAAGAGAAAAAAAAAAGAGTAATCAAGTGATGAAGAAGTATAGAATAATTTGCAAGAAAGTGTGTATGGTAGTGTATATGAATATCGTTTTGGAGAATAATAATGAGTTCTAATTTAGAGGCGCCAAAAATGGCTGGAATATTATGGCATATTTGAACATTAACA
>JBBMKF010000007.1:2289668-2299825 GCA_037834155.1 Curcuma caesia | reverse complement strand
GAATTGGGTTGGGTCCAAAATGATGGGTCAATCTGGATTCACTAAGAATTGATTACCATAATTATAAGGTAGTTGTCGTGTGGATAGTGTATACTAGTGAAGTTGCTCTTAAGACAGTTGTGAGTGTGGTAATCTTCAAGTTGTAGGATGGGAGGATGCAAACTGGGGAAAATCTCTCATGGATAAGAGAACTATATCAAACTACTAAGTTCTTTTAGGAGAAAATATAATATTTTAAAAAAAGCAACAACCAAACAGTAGTTGGGTAGAGTGCAGAAGAAGTGTGGAACTCTGGTTGTTGCTCCATGTGGGCTTCTTGTTCAAACAAAAAATCACCAAATTTAACAATACTCCTCCTAAGCTGACAAACCTATGTTGTGATAATGAAGCTTCCATACCCAACTTTTAAGGTTGATTGTCACTTTATAAAAGAGGAGTTACTCAAGGAGATCAAGCTCTTTGTTAGTTGTAATGATCAGTTATTAACTATGTCCTTGAGAGGACTTAGCATTGAGTACTTTTAAAATAAGCTAGAATTTTATAATTTTTAAACCAACTTGAAGAATGTTGAGGACTAATTGTGAATAGTTAGACACTACTTGTAGACAAACTGAACTTAAGAATGTAAAGGACCATAGGCAATAATATAGAGTAAAAGGGACTATCTTAGGGCATTACCTTAATAATATTCCCCACCTTATTATAACTGTATATCACTCCAACCAAGTGCTTGCAAAACCCAATTTTATTATTATTATTATTATTTTAGTAAACCATCATAAGGTTATAGGAGTGCATTGTAGATTTAGTGACGTTGAAGTGCATATATTCAAGTTGGCAATTATGTTGTGGTTGGTACACTTGTTGCTAATCGTAATATTATAATAATGATTAGTTTCTCAAACTAAAATTGATTCCAAACGCTACAGATTATTTATGATAAGAAAAAGTAACAATTAAGGCAATAGTCATGTTGATCACTATATTTATTTAGATTAGTTTTTCCATAGTGATGCATAACAGTAAAAACTTTATTATGACATCTTTGATTAGCTTAAAAACTCATCTATATGTTTTTATAATGCAAGAGGACAGGCTAATCCTGTTATGAACGAATGAAACAGTTCAAGAGGAATCAGCAAAGGGATCTCACCCAAGACATAGTCTTACAATCATGACGTTGCTACTGTCATGGAAACAGGAGTTCAATCCAAACTCGTACTACCACAAGAACTAACAATTGTCAGCTTGAAGAAAACAAGCACATGGATCATTAAAAAAAATAAAGAAACTGTGAAAGAAAAAATAAACTAACCCATATCCATAGAAAATATATTAGCTGAAAAGCATTCTGCAAAAAATAAAATGAGAAATACTCATTTGTAACGAATGAAAATGCACAATCAAGACAGGTACGAATTATTTTTCCCCTTGTTGATTTGATCACACTAGAGATAAATTTGAGATCTACCTGGAACAATGTAAAATGAATTAGAAATAGAATGAACTGAGGGCGTCCAAACCAAAAATGATGATCGCTAAGCTGCACAAGAGGAATTCCCTGGACAACTGCATGTCTCTCTTTAATTTCAAGAGCCATCCTAGTGATGATAGCCTGCAACTTAGTTCCCACAGATAAGATTGTCTGCAAAAATGATAATTTCATTAAGTTTGAGCAATCAAACTGGCATGTAAAACACATGTCTGTCAAATGCTTCTTACAATAAGAGGTATGACTGCTATCCAAAATAAGGTATGCCATCCTAGAAGAAGGGAAGCAAATTCAAGTCACACAGTAACG
Organism: Curcuma caesia; assembly: GCA_037834155.1. Classification (NCBI taxonomy): domain Eukaryota; kingdom Viridiplantae; phylum Streptophyta; class Magnoliopsida; order Zingiberales; family Zingiberaceae; genus Curcuma; species Curcuma caesia. The sequence goes on along the minus strand of JBBMKF010000007.1, from coordinate 2,298,024 downwards.
CTGAACATTTTAAAATTATGAATGAAATGTGAATGCTCCATAGATGTCTTAGAATAACAAACCTTTCACATTTAGAAGCAAAAACATCACTGCTGAAAGCCATAGAAGAGGACTGGTCATCAATAAAGAAAACAAATCATATTATCCACTACAAAACAGATAAATCAAGTAGGAGGCAACTATCAGAAGATACAGATTTCTAGAATCAGACAATTTGCTAACTTTTCTGCTCAAACCAATAAAACCATACACTTTCAAAAAATATATATATTAAATTTCTTGTTGCATCATATTGAAGGATCCCAATGGCGTAAAAGGATCCCATATAGCCGACCCCACCTAGTGGGATAAGGTTTGGTTGTTGTTGTATCATATTGAATGACACTTATTCTATTCATTGAGAAAACATTCCCTTCTTTTGTTAATCTATTCATATAGCTTGCTTGAAAGTAGGTTATTTTGGGCACAACAGTTTTCCTTTGGATATATATTGTAAATTTTAAAATTCTGAGACGTACTAGAGTTTCAGTCTTGGACCGGAATAATATGATTTTGGTATCATTTCATATCGTGCTGATACATTTTCAACACATGTTTAATTGAATTATTAATAATAACATAATTGATTTTACTTGATATAAGTTGTATCTTTTAATTAACTTTTTATTCAAATCAGTTATCTATTTAATAATTAACTACATTAACATGTTTGTTTTTCTGTTTATTTTTGTTGATTAATTTGATCACCTCAATTTTAAAATTTTTTATTCACTTATAAACATGGTTTAAAATTTTGAATTATATCAAAGTTTCGATTTATGACTGGAACGATACGGTTTTGATACCATATTATGTCGTGCTAATATGATTTTCATATTTTTTAAAATATAAAATATATTAATTAATAATAATAATAATAACAAAAATTAAAACCTAAATATTAAAAAATAAAATAATAAAATAATTTTTAAAAAAGAAAAAACTACAGGATTGCAGCACCCCTTGAGCCACAGAGGTAGCCATGAGATCGCAGGGCCCCCGCAACCCCACTGAGGTTGCACGGGTTCCTACACCTCTGCGACCCCCCGCGGAGGTCACCGCAGATTCCCTATGCCACGACCCCGTGGAGGTCGCCAAGGGTTCCTTGTGCCTTTGCGACCCAACAGAGGTCGTCATGGGATCACAGTGCCTCCTCGATCTTGCAGAGGTCGTGGCCGAACACGACGACTTATAGTGTAAGTGCCAATACAAGTGTTGGGCGGCGAACGATGGGTGGCTGGTGGAAAGGCAAATTCCGCCAATGCCACCTAGTACTGTATGAAATTTTAAACCATTCTTATAAATTATATGTTTTTTCATTTTCTATAAACTAGGACATGTTTTTCTTTTGAATGTTGTAATATTGTTGCAATTTCAAATTTGAAGGCCTAAAAGATTTTCATTTTTTTAAGGATGAATTTCAATTTGGAATGAATAAATATTTTTATAAGTTTCTATAATTGTGTTTAAAATTGTTTCATAAGAACATAAACATAATTTGAATGCACTGGCAAAATTTAAAATTTTATCATCAAATTTTTGGCATTTATTTTAATTTGATTTTGTTTCAAACTATAATAATTAGAATGAACGAAAAATAAGAGAGGTAAGATTTCAAGCTTAAATTAGATTTTAAATTTTGTAATTGAATTTATTTAATTTTATAAATATAATTTTTTTCAAATATATATATATATAATTTGATTTAGATTTGACTTAATCAAATTTAAAAATTTAGAATCAAAATTTCTCAATAAAACTAAATTCAAATTAAAAAAAATACCTTTATAGAGTTTGCTTTAAATAATCTAATTCATTTAATGCACGCATATTGTAATAATCATGTATCCCAATGAAATAAATTTAAAATAGTAAATACATTTTTTAAAAATTAATTAAATAAAATTTTTATTTAATTAATTATCATGTCAAATTTTAATTGCTTTTTGACGCTCAATCTAAATTTGAGACAAGATAGAAATGCGTAAAATATTAATCTCACTAAATCACAGTTTACTTGCCGTTGTTTAATCTTCAATCGTAAACCCAAAAACATTATTTACAAATATTAGATATCAAATTTTTATTATTTAACTTTTTATGTTAAAAATTTTATATACTAATTAAGCAATGTGTAATTAATATTTTGAATTTTGAAAGTCAAATAAAAGTCAAATTAGGATTAGATGAAGTCTATCAAATAAATATAGCAATTAAGATCAAGTGGATTTAAACCAAACTTTATTTAAATTTATTGTTGTCAGCTTAAAACTAAACTAAATTTATACATAAGATAATCTGATTTCATTGTATTTAATTTACTAATATTTTTAAAAGATTAGAAATTATTCTTATTCCCTGTCTCTCTCCATGCTGTTTTCCTCTCTCTCGCAACCCACAACCTCTCCCACAGTCGCTATCCACCACCACCACCCACATGTCACTCGCTAAAACAACCCATCGCCACCACCTATTGCCATCACCACCACCTATTGCCATCACCACCCCTCCTGCAACACCCATTTACCACGCACCCTAATCAACCCACCTCCCCATAATCCTCTCCTCCGTTCTTTCTTCTCTCTCAATTTACTCCTATGTAAAATCTAGTGTCATGTCAGTTGGCAGGCAGAACTACAAATTCCACACACATTAACCTCCATAGTTTGATACTTAAAACCATGATATAATGTAATGTAAATTAAATAAACAAACTCGTTGCTTATGGAAAGAATGATGTGAGATTCCTAATTGCATCACTCAATAATATCCAGAAAGAAAATGGAAACTAGCTCCGCTCCCCTCACGGATCGAGACTCTGACATAAGGAAGAGTCGAAGGGGGGTCTCGATCCTTTAAAAATTCCATCCTGGGAATTATCTTATGAGAGCGAGCATCCATATTAATGGATGATATTTTTGTCAATTGAAAACCCCAACCTTTTGATTAATTTGAGCTATATAACAAGAAAATGTACCAAATCCACCATCTATAATCAAGTATATTTCTAGAAATTTTTAAATATAAGTTAACTTAGTTAAAAGTTTAACGGATATCTCAAAACCAAATTATAAATTCCATATTCATTAATATCCTTTTTGGGATTAGTAGTCGTTTTATGCTATTAAGCAAGTGGAGTCCTTCCAGAAATAACAATTCAATAATTGCTAGATTGTAGAAGTTATTGTTAGAGGAATTAGATTAAGAGGGTATTAGTGCAGTGAATTTAATCCTAATTTGATATTTAGGTTTCAAGTTTTCTCACTAGCCTATATATAAGTGTAATTATCTCTTTACAACATATCCAATCTATTCAAATTCCACAAACATAACATGAGCATCCTTTTTAGTTTAGGGTTTTCTAAATAGGCATTCCCCTTAAGGTGAGGTTAGCAGCAACCTCCCCTCAGCCACCTCTTCTCTTTTCATGAAGCCTAACTCATCTCCACTCATCGACACTAAGAACTTCACTTCTTTGTCACTTTTGTCTGGACAAAGGCTAATCCTCCATAATTCTTCTCTTTATTCCCACGAATGGCATCGATAAGTAGGATGAAGGTAACCATACGACCACCATACACTTTACTCCAAGGCCATCAACCCACCTAGGAGATCTTCACCATCCAAATCCAATGAGACCAACATTGTGAAGGGGATTTCATGCAACTCAGCCTTGTGCCTAAGAGTAGTGCAACCCACCAAACCTCCATAAGTTGTGCACACTTGCAACCTAATCGTCCACCCCTTCACTGTCATGAGATGAATACATACAACACCTCCTCCCTCAAATATTCATATTGACAAATTGCTGCCTTGCACTTGATCAAACATTGTTGGAGCCATATTAATGTAGCATGAATATGAGCAAATCCCACATACTGACAAAATTCACAAAAAACACTTCCACAAATGATGCATGGGTGAAAGAATGATATTACTAATGCCTTTACTCTAATGAGTGAGGGCCTATTAGCAATTACTATTACTAATAAAGAATTATGGTGGTGTAAGATAGAAGAAGGTGAACACATTAGTACAATATACTTTGAGGCCCCCAAATCCAAGATCCAAGGAGAAGACCTAGAAGTATGGGTGATACAAGCAAGTGTTGGTGCTAGGAGTCGAACCTATGTTTTGATGTATGACTAAGTTTAAAATTAGTCTATTTGTGATCTGACAAGTTTGTCAAGTGTGTAGGTGCAGGTAACTTAACAAAAGAAGTCTTGGTTGGGAATCAGGCAAAGACATTGTAGTAGGGCGTAAAGTCCTAGTGGGATTAGGTAAGGAAGACCTGGTTGGGAAGGTAAGGAAGACCTAATTGAGAACCAAACAAGAGAGACTTAGTTGGGAACTAGGTGAAGCAAGTCCAAGCAAGTCGGCTAGGAGCTGAGGTCTTGGCAACTAAGTCTAGATGGATAAGCTATGGGCATGGTTTAAAATTTTGAACTGTATCGAGGTTTCGATCCTGGACCTGAACGATACAGTTTCGGTACCATATCGTGTCATGCTAATATAGTTTCAATTTTTTTTAAATATAAAATATATTAACTAAAAATAAAAATTTTAATCTAAATATTTAAAATATAAAAAATAAAATAATTTTTTAAAATATATATATTAAATTAATGAGATAATTTTATTAGACTTTAATTAAGCATATCTAAATTATCCCAATCATAGTTAAGAGTTGATTAAATTTATTAACCTAAGTTATTTAATGAACCTAACTAAAAAACCTTCAGCCCCTGTTCCACGACGACTCCAAGCCTGCGCGATGCGCCCGAACACGTTGTCGGGCTCACACAACACATCCAGAAGCGTCGTCGGACTCGCGTGATGCTTCCAGAAGCGTCATCGAGCTTGCGTGATGCGTCCAGAAGCGTCGTAGGTCACATATAACGCTTATGGATGTGTCATCAGGCTCACGTGATGCATCAGGAAGCATCATCGGGCTTGCACGATGCGTTAAGAACGCATCGTTGAGCTTGGGCGATACGTCAGGAAAACGTCATCGAGCTTGCATGACGCATCCAGAAGCATCGTTGGACTTGCACGACATGTCCTCAGGGTCTCAGGGTGCGCCAGCACGGAGGCGTATTTATGTCGGTGCCAGTTCCCGGGCAGAACGAAATGTTTTGCCTATATCGGGCAAAACGACAGAAGATTTTAAGCTATGGCTAGGAGTTGAACATCTAGTAAAGGTACATGAACCACTTTTAGTATTATATTTACTCATTAAGTGTTATCTTGCAATGGAATCTGTTTTGACGGTTCTAGGCAACCGAATGGAAGTCTGGGCGACTGGTTGGGAATAAATCTCTACTAACAAAGTTGAGAGCTTCCAAACGACCGGAGCAATGAGCAGGGCGACCTCGGAGTCCGAGGGACCGAAGAAGGCTTCTAGACGATCGGAAACGACGTGATCCAACAATCTGGAGCAAGCAGTCAAGATCGGAGTTGACCACACTCCAAGCACTCGAAAGGAGTCCAGGTGACCGGAGTCAACGGAAGCGTTATCAACGGGATAAAGTTTCCAACCACGTCAGCATGTTCCAAGCACTGAAAGGGACTTCCAGTCGACCGGAATGGTGCCAAGTCAGCATTGATAGAGCTCTATAAAAGGAGGCTCGAGGCAGTGCTTCCTTCAATCAATCACTCAATTCTCTCATCTTGATACTATATTCGATCTTATAATTCTTACCTTTCAAGTTGAAAATTTTTGTGTTTATATTCATGCTTAATTTACGATTCTTGTTAAAGGTTTTCTCCACCGCCAGAGACTTTCTAAAAAGGAAATTTTAATAAGAGCCCATGTTTTTAAACTTAGATCTTGCACCTTGATTCTGCTCAACTTATTATTAGATCTTGCATGCTTATTGTGTTAAGTACTCTATTGATTCTTACATGCTAAGTCTATTCGAGTATTGTCTAATTTGTTGTATATTTTTCTTAATTTAGTGTTTATTTTGTTTGTTCCAAGATAGTTTAATTTTCGCTGCATACTCTTCTTCTAGTTTAGAGATATTCAATCTATCACCTCGTAAAATTGTAAATATTATTCACCCCCCACCCTAGCATCAATTAGATCCTACAGCAAGTACCTCCAAAAGCAAATAGCGTGATAAACTAGTTATGCTTTACTTAGCTGAAACTAGATAACCAAGAATACTCTCCTATAGATATAGGACTGTGACATGGATATGAGACTATGACATGGAACCCAACTAAGATAGCTAAGGAATATCATGTTGAGTGACATAGGTAGTGTCAAACGAGTGACCGAGAGGGAACTCACGCAGTTAGTAGCATAGCATGTATCCTTGATATGCATAAAGTCAACAAAACGAGTGTAATCGAACCTATTCTATCCTCAAGAAGGACCACCTCTACCTTGTTGTTAGCCCCCATGGAGACACTCCAATGTACAAGAAGATGAATCAACAACCAAAGTGAATCAATCTCCGTTAGGCTTAGCAGAGGATGCAGAGGATTAAATAGTAGTTGAAAATTGAACATTCATATACACACATACGATAGAGGAATGGAGGAGCCGCCTAAGATGTGTAACCTCATGGACTCCAATTAAGGCCTAACAATGGGGAGAAACTTGATGGTCATCTCTGTCAATATGATCCTACATCTCTTGGAAATCTAAGGTGATTAGATGAATATCTCTGCGATAGCTAGGAATCGACCTATATAAGTAGTTGTCTATGTGTCCCTCTGACATAAATGAAATAGACTTAAAAAAAGTCACCAATATAAAAAGCTCTCACTTGTGTCCATATTTTATAATAGGAAAGATAGTAGCAGAAGTTCACAAGACCAGGATAAATTGACTAGAAAAAAAAGAGCTAGTAGATGAGCATCCATTCGCTCCCACAAAGAATAAGTGGACTTAAGGTTCTCAGTAGCTTGAGTATTAAGGTGCAAGACCTTACCATGATTCATAAACTACATAAAAATGGTCACAACCCAAGAGGTATAGTTTCTACCATTAAAATTTTCTAACTTGATGGTTATACATCTTGAAAAAGTGGAATAGTTTTACTAAGAGGAATCAAAGTAGTGGCAAACATCAAAGTAGTAGCAAACACCAATAAGTAGGCAAGCACTTGCTGCTGATGGCTTCTAGTAGATTAGGAGAATTTGATCGCCAATTGAGTTATGGGACACGTTATGGAAAAAGGTGACACCCTCGCCCTGGGGGTTCCTCTTGAGTATTAAGGTGCAAGAGCTTACCATGATTCATAAACCACACAAAAATGGTCACAACCCAAGAGGTATAGTTTCTACTACTAAATATTTTCTAACTTGATGGTTACACATCTTGAAAAAGTGGAATAGTTCTAATGAGAGGCATCAAAGTAGTGGCAAACATCAAAGTAGTAACAAACACTAATATGTAGGCAAGCACTTGTTGCTAATGGCTTCTAGTAGATTAGGAGAATTTGATCACCAATTAAGTTATGGGACACGTTGTGGCAAAAGGTGATACCCTCACCCCAGGGGCCCCTCCAGTACTGCCCCAAGCGATCTGAAAGTGAGATAAATCACAGGGGCTTCACTCTGACCCAGTGGCCCACTGCATGGGATGTGCTTGAGTAGACTACGTACGAAGGCAAGTGCTAAGAAGGTACTTAGAGGCAAGCACACTGACTGAGCACATGCAATGAGCATTTTTAAGGCATTGACATGCATGAGAGATAGGACCGACATGTGAGAGAGTCGATCTCAAATTGAGACTAAAATGCCAGACACATGATTGACAAGAGGTCAATCTTAGATGAAGGGATGTCACTGCCAATGCTCGAGTGTAGATATTCATGCAAATAGTGATCAATGAGAAGGAATTATGTGAAAGAGGGTTCCCAATGAATAACCCTAATAAGCCCTCCACTACCTTCAAATAGATGTTACTAAGAAAGTATGTATTATGAACACCCCTTATGAGTTACATTATTATATATTGTTGGTGTAATTGTACCTAAAGTGGTTCAATGCAACCACGAATTTCGATGTTTGGGCAAAGGATCCGTTTATAAGTTACATAATTACATATCATTGGTGTAATCTTGCCCAAAGTGGTCTGGTGCAATCATGGATTTTGATGTTTTGACAAAGGATTTTAAGTTATGCCTTGCTTTGTGAAGTGATGTGTGTTTGAGTGTGTAATAAGGACTTGGTGAGAGTAATTTAATATGTGATGTAATCCTACTCCAAGACTCTACACAAGATGAAAAATCCTCCTCTCTATAAGCTTTATGGTCACCCGCAACCTCTCCATGCATCTTCAAGATATCCTCTAAGCTATACC
>JBBMKF010000007.1:2272868-2285354 GCA_037834155.1 Curcuma caesia | reverse complement strand
TTTTAAATTTAATGGTAGAGATGATCTTCATTTGGATACATCTGAATCTTTCATTTTAAATTTAATGGTAGAGATGATCTTCATTTGGATACATCTGAATCTTTCATTTTAAATTTAATGGTAGAGATGAAGTCATCCAAAAAAACACTTATATCTTCTCTGGATGAATTTAATATGTTTATTTTAATTCGACGATTCAAATTAAAACATGTCACATGTCAAGTGATATGGACTTTAATTTGTCATTCACACGTTCAAATCCAATTTTCCTACTAATGTTTCAATTTCATTTCATCTTCCTTCTCTCGTAGGGATTTTTTTTATCTCTGAAGCATAAATGAATTGGTTACAACGAAATAAAATTGTTAAAGTGGACAAGGATCAAAAAATATTCTCCTCCATCATGATTAATTATAATTTTTCAATTTATCTTCTCATAGATTATCGTAAAATCAACAATATAAAATCACTAAAATAGCAGATTTTACCTTCTTATTCAGATAAGAATTTTTTTTCTTAGAAGATTTTCTCCCTTTCTCAATCGTCCTCCGAATAAAAAGAACATAAAACTCACGATACACTGGCAGCACTGTAGTTCCCATCGACCTTGCCACTGTAGCGGCAGACACCTTTTCTTTTAGTAAGTGCCTTTGTTGGTCAAATATTCCTACAAGACTATAAATATGATAATGGTCTTCATGGACATGTAAGCAATGGTCCAAAAAGATTCAGATGGGATCGACGCGCACCCAATCATTTTTCTTCCTTCACCTCTAACTCTACTCTACTCAGAAGACGTAGCAAACAAACTAAACGAATTGCTAGGAGTCATCGTAGGATCTTGTGTATTGTGTCTTGGAAGAAGAGACAAAAGGCAGCGACAGCTCAGTAGGATCGACGAGGCCTCGGAAGAGACACCAGCGCAGCGAGGAGAGAGAGCCAGAGCTACGGAACGTCCGCCCTCGACGCTTGGTTCGACTGCTCTGTGGAGAAAAGAGGTACGGTTTCGATCAGCATTGTGTACTTTTTTACCAGTGGCTTGGGAAGGAAGAAAGGAAGCGGAAGTGTGTTGAACTTGAGGTCTCTGTGTCTGTGGGTTTCTTGGATTGGGTTTGGTAATGGCATCTTCCTTTTTTTTTCTGTTGCTACGTTGGATTTAACCTAAAAATTTTTAGTTTGGTCGAAAGGGAAGGTTCCTTTCCTTGTTTTGTGATGAAAAATGTTATTGTCGATCGAGACTTCAAGTAAGAGCTGGATTGGACTATTTCTCCGGCGAGCTTGAGTATTTATTTCTCGGTTCTGTTTTCTTGTTTAGGGTTCTCATCATAGATAGTAGGACTTGAGAATATTGGTGTTGAAACTTCAAAGGCACACTCAACAGCAGTAGATTAAAGCCCTTTTTTATACGTATACATAGAACCTAGAGAATTTGTAAGCATATTTCAAAGTTGGCTGTGCAGTGTAGTTTTTCACAAAAAGAAAAGCATGCATTTAAAAAAAAAAAACGCTATCAGATAAGGACGGTGTCATTTTTGAGAGATCAATACTAATACACAGGTAGACCCAGACAAAATCATGATTCTTTCTTATCCATGTCTGGACCACTTTGTTTGATCACAAAGATTAAAGGCCCTTGTTAAGCGTTGGGCCCCAAAGATACATTGTATATTAATGTGAGGGATTTTTTAGTTTTATGTTTAAATTTGCAATTAAAAAATTCAGAAGCTGGTAATGCTTTGTTAGGGAGTGTTCTGGTTTATGTCTCCCACATTATGGGCACCAGTTTCTTAGATCTATACTGGTCTGTGTACTTCATTTTGAGCAGCACAGGACTTTGAGTAGCACTAAGCCTTGAAACTACAATCCTACTCTCAATCTCCTGTCATATGTGCTCGAAAAAGACTTCAAAGTTCTACCACCGAGGAAGCACCAGGAGGAGTGCGTGACATTCAAACCTTTCGGATCGATTGGTAAAGTCTTGTTTGTATTTACTTTAAGCGTGAGTCCACTATACACATCTCCTTTCTGGAAGAGTTCTAGAAAGGAGATACGCATAGTGTACTCGCGCTGAGCGCGTAGGCGTTGGAGACTAACCCTTGGAGTTTGGAACCAAGTAAAAAGTCCTTTGTCTTTTGTCTTCTTTTTAAGTATTTATTATTCCACTGCTACTAATATTATGATAGAAAGTAAAAAAGAATGTCAAAAGTACACACGCTATTCACCCCCTCCCATCTTGAACCTCCATCTCCTTTTTATTGACTTTTTCCGGTCGACCGAATAAGCTCATCAGATCATCCGATCCACAACTTATTTGGATTTGTTCTGACCTTATCTGGATCAACTCTTATGTGGATCAAGCATTATCTTTATCCACATCATCCGAACTTATCCTTATCTTCATCCACATCATAAAGTCAAACCTGATCTTTTGCCACATTAGCTTCCATGTCAACCTACCATGTCAACATTTCCGACAACTTAGCAATTTGGTCGACCGAAACCTTTTCAGTAGACCGAACAAAGCCACGTCACCGAATCGAATTCGGATCTACACTCGGTCAACCGAACCTATTTTCTTATCTATCGAATCGGCTGTCCGGTCGACCAGATCGGTTTTCCGATTGTTCGGACTGGTTGTCCGGTCGATCGAATTGGTTTGGGTCCGATTTGATTTGGGTCAAGTCTAGTTCATTCCGAACTTAGTCTAGCTATGTCCGATTGCATTCATTTGCTTTCCGTCTTGCTTCCAGCTTCAGGTTCACAAACAAACACAACAAAGCTTTAGTCGGTTTACTTTTCTCGGAGTTCACTCCGTTAAGACTTCTTCATAGAGTTCACTTCTTTAGGGTTTTCCCATTGTCAAGCATTTGGTCACTTTGGCCTGCTTAGACTTGCCATTTGCCAGACATCCGGTCATCTTTGACCTGCTTGGACTTTTCCTTACCAAGCATTCGGTCACCTTAACCTGCTTAGACTTGCCACTTGGTAGACATCCAATCATCCTTGACCTATCTAGATTTTTCCTTGTCAAGCATCTAATCACCCTCGACTTGCTTGGACTTTTGTTAGTCATCCGGTCAACTTTGACTTGACAACTTTTCTTTGCTAGTCATCCGATCAACTTTAACCTGATTAGACTTCTCTTTGCTAGTCATCCGGTCAATCTTAACCTGACTAGACTTATCACTTAACTTACTTCCAAACATTTAGTCATGTTTGGATTAACTTTTGGTCAATCCTTGACTAGACACAGGTATATTATCAAATATTGAAATCTTGAAGGCTGATTACACCAATAGTGTTCACTATGAATAATTGTCGAAACGCTTTTGTAGGGGTTTTACACTTGATGTGATCAAAAAGATATCTCGAAGATCAAGAGTTATGGCTTGGGGTTGTTGAATATGTGTGGTGATCTCTATGTCATATAATACAACTGAAAGAGATTGCTAATCACTTCATAAGTTCATAAAATATACCCACGTATAGATCTCTAGCATGTGTTCAAGTCTCAGCACGAAAAGAAGCAAGGGGAAATGCCTACAAGGGTCAATTGACCACCAAAGAAGAGCAAGCAACCATGCATTGATAGTTCCCATGAACTTTTAATAAGCTCTTTGATATCGGTAGTTCCATTTGTCTTAACCCATGAGCCAAACATGAATTCTTGGACTCTACAAAGCATAATTCTTCCCATTTAATTTTTTTGTGGTAATATATATGGATCCTGATTCAAGGAAGCAGTAGACCTAACATGTGATAATGTGGTTGAGGAGCTTGCCCTTTTAAAATATTTTTTTGAAGAGGGATTTTGTTGAGTTATATCTATCACTGCGAGATGATGAGGGCAACTGATAGTGTGCTCAGATAATAGTAGTAATGAGTGGCCAACTTGGGGTTCGCATGCCATTGTCGCGTGTTAAGATTGGTCGATGATAGAGGAATCCAAGATTACAATTGCATTGGAAGATAGAGAAGAATAGCTGGAAGAAGTGAATGAACGATGATGGAGCTTGCTTCGAATTAAGGATGTGAAAGGATGGTTGGCGATGCTACCATCCTTTGCCTTGAGGACGTAGACGAATAGTTCATATGAGCTGGAGGAGGCACTCACCAATGAAGGGGCAAATCTGAAGGTTGTTGAGGTTTAAAGGATGGTCAGTGATGCTGATGGACATTGATGTGGATAACGAACATTGTTGCATGCGACGAATTATTATGGGTGGTTTTCATATAAAATGGTTTCTAAAAGACTTTCTATAAACCACAAAGAAGGAAGAACGGAGCTCAACTGGGAGTTTAGGGAATAAAGACATACAAGTAAAGCTACACCTATAAAGAGATTTAAAATTGGAGCTTTTTGGTTGGGCTACATGGCGGAACCATGTGTGCCAGTTGCAAAGCATATGTGGGCTTATGTGGTAGTGTGCATCGGCATACAAGTGAAACTATACCCATAAAATTAGTTAAAAAGTAAACCTTTATAGTAAAGCCATATGGTGAAGTAATGTGGGTTAGTGAAATTCACATTGGTTGGTTGAAGTGCAATGCTCACGAGCACTGTGCATGTGTGGGCTTATTTGCAACACATTGCTAAGTGTGCGTGCACGCACAATGGATGCTCACATGTTGCCCACATGAGCACAATGTGATGTTTTGTGAAATGGCACAACCCAACCGGTTTGGGCAAATCAGTGTTGATTGGATCTCAAGGCCCAAATTGGACTCAAATGGGTGCAATCCAACAAAAACAACCTATTGCGGGTGTGAACTAATATTCTCTAATAGATCAAGGGTTAGGCTAAGTAGACACACTCAAATTAAGTAGATAAATCTTAGATTCTAGCAGCCTGCTCTCTCTTTCTGCAAGCAGTCTTCTTCCTCCCCTTTAACGTACTCCAACCATTAGATATGCAAACTCTAGAGGGCAGATTCTGGTGATCTTGTTTTTGACCAGGTGGTTTGCTGTCTTCTCGGTAATGAGTTCATCAGTTTGTTTGTATCTCAGAAAATTTCACTGGATTCAGTTGTACCATTGCAAGGGACAAATCAAGCCTCAAGGAGTGTGACTAGTTTTGAGATTGGTGATTAATATATTGTAACTACCTCTTATTCTGATCTACCGACAATATCACATCCATTAAGCTAAGGTTATCATGATATATCCTATTGTAGATGGAAACTGCAATTGAGCATAGGATTAAATAATATGATTCCAGCTCAATTTAAATCCTAAGAATTTAGATCACTTCCAGTCAACATGGTTCGTAGGGTCATAAGAAAAATAAGGCCTAAAGGATAACATTGACAACTAATAAGAACTGCAAGACTTGCCTAACTCGTGGGATTATTCCAAGTTGATCCATCTCTCTCTCTCTCTCACACACACACACACAATCCTCACTGTTGCCAGCATCATAGTGGTTTCCTGCTGAATCCTTTTTCCTCATTTCTATGCAGAACTAGATCATAGCAATGGATAAAGTGGGCAATGCAATTGTGGATGTTGAATCTCTCATGCAACCAACTGATGTAGGTTGCTCTGGAAGTTCAAAGATGACTGTAAGTGGATTAATTGATGTTAGTGTTTGCAGCCTCTGTAGGGATAATTTAAGAAACAAACTTGAAACTTATTCTAGCCGAAGTATGAGATTTGGGTCTTTTCTATTCATAGAAGGCTCTTTCTCGCAAGGGTTCAATGGATGTTGAGAGATGTATTGGTGAGGAGCTACATGCTGATGAATCATTGGTAGTTGTTAAAGGTATGGGATATTTTATTTTCCTGTTGTCATCATGTCAGTTTTGGACATGTACAATGACCACAATTATGTGGCTGCTTCAACAGTTGTCTTTTATGGATTAAACAAAAGTTCATGTAGAATGCTCAATTTTTTTGGAAATTCTGACAAAAAAGTAACTGTTTGTGAAGATTACTTTCTTTCTCATAAAACTATTTGTTAAGCTTACTTACGCATGCAGTTTGACCAGTTGGTTATTAATGATATAAAATCGAGCTTTCCCATGTTTCCTGTAGTAATTCTGAGATTTAAGCAGTTGTAGCCTGCTTTCCACGCATGCTGTTTCTTTCTCATAAAACTTGATTTTCTTCTTCAGTAAATTTATTTGCATTTGACTTTGTTATTTTTCTAGATGTTCCCTCTCAAGTGGAGAACTTGAGGCGTTCCCTTATGCCATTCAAAACTCTCAAGGCTGTGTTGTCATCACCTAAGAATACTGTTTTTCAAAATTTGGGAGAAGGAAGGAACAAAAGATTAAATCACCTACGCTTCATCCACCCAAGGAAGGTTCTTCTATTCTTTGCAACCATGTAAGTGCTATTGAAGCCGCTCGTCATTCATTCCATTTTGAATCTTATCAGAATATTAAAGCTTTTTTCCAACTTATAGCAAAGGCAGGGACAAGAATTATCATACTCTACAATTCAATCTACTTAAAGTCATTTCTTTCATTTTAAAGATTGTAGACTAAGATTTTGTACACACAAATATTCATTTATTTAGCAAATAAGACAAACACTTCTAATCATGGATTGAGTTTGGCACAGGCGGAATTTATTGTTCCCCTCACCAACTAACATGAAGATGCTTCTTTCGGCATCAACATTGGAGCAACGACTTGTGGTGGAAATAGAGAGGAAAAGAGGCTCGCAGTAGAAACAAAAAGAGAGCGAGACAAGAGAGACAGAGGGAGAGAAAAGTACTTTGTAAGAACAGGCGATGAGTATAACAAACACAACAACACGTAGCTGTTGCAACAACTCGCACAGCGGTGGGAGATAGATGCAATTGCTAGTGATGGGAGCAGTGGTAAGCGTGGCAATAGGTAGGAGGATAGGCCATGAGAGGCAGGAAGGTCGCGAGGAGAGGTGAGTACTTAGAGAGAAGAAAATTAAATAACATTTGCAACTTTTTAAAAGTACCTATTATTCTACTTAAATAGGATTAGAGGAGATTATTTTATATATAAACTAAACTTTGTTCAATCTTAAACTGGCTAAAGTAAATCCAAATTGTGTTAGGTTTAAACCCACTTGATCATAATTATCATGAGCTCCAACTAACTCTAGATTGACTTCCACTCGACCCTAAAGCTCAAAATATTAGTTTTTTTTTATTTAATCAGTTATCTAAGAATTTTTTAAAATAAATTACAATGCAAACATTTAAATAGGGTAAAATTTGATATCTAACAAATGAATATTGTTGTTTGTGCTCTAACTTTTGTGATGTTCAAGAGACTGGGAGAGATTGTATGAGCAAGCAATAAGAAAATTAGGATTAGATAGGATTGTATTGAGGTTCTCCTCCTACTCCTTTGTGTTTTTATCAACTTTAGTTTGAGTGTCAAGAAACAATTACGGTTCGATATAACATTTTGATTAAGTGAAAATTTGCTTAATTAAGTTTTAAAAGTAATTTATTTATTATTTCACTATTTTTATTATTGTATTGAAATATAATTGAAAATACATGATAATTGTATCTACACCGAGTTATATCAAATTAATTTTTTTCAATAAAAATTATTAGTTCAATTTGAAAGTATAAAAACTTTTCAAATTTGAATTAATTTTATAAAAAAATATCTTAATTCCAAATTTTAGATTTTATCAAACAAAATACAAGAAATAAAGTGATATTTTTTGTATTTTGGAGATGATAAAGTGATATTTCTTGTATTTTGGAGAAAATAACCAGCACATGTATCAACATATGAAACCATCTAGCATGAAGCTCATCCAACCAAACAATTGTAGAGTCCAAAAAGGTATTTCTTGTACATGAGATAGCAAATTCATGGGAATGTCACTTCGACTCAGACAGTCCCTATTGGTATTAGCCAGTCCTGGCAACCATAGCCTGGATGATTTTGGAGATAATAAAGAATGAATGGGACATTAGTGACACTTATTTTGCTTCTACTGTGTATGCTGGCTAACAACTCCAATAACAAAGCATTATCTGGTCTAATTGCAATGAGGTACATAAGATTCCCAAATAGTTTGTAGGAACAATTCGTGTGCCCGTTTGTAGCCAAATAGTATATTTTCCTCTTGTATAAATCTAGTTCATATTTCCTCAGAATAAGAAGATTCTGTTAGGAACTCTAGGCAATCTAAATCTAGCTCCTAGGAAAGTAGTGAGGTGGTCGTAAATCTGCAGTAACAAATTGAGCTTCAAGATTTTTATTCACTTCCATAACTTTCTACTTTATCACTACAGTAAGAAAAGCATTATTCACTTACACAATGAGAATGACTGTCACACAATATGTTTTCTGCATAGTTAATGATCAACGTAACGTAGCCGTAATGAAGTCCACGCTCTGGATTGGAACAAACCTCTCATTATACAACACAGCATCAAGGTTTCTCAATATTGACATCCCCAATCAAACTACCTTGTAAGAAGCGTTTTTTGAATATGCATCTAGATGATCTGCTAACTAGTCAAATACAAGAGAAAAGAGAATGCAAATGCAGATTCGCATGAGCCACAGGTTGAAGAATCACAATATCATCTACGCTATAAAATTTGAGTGAAGTCCTTAGAAATCGGGAGCAACTTTATTAGTGCTCCCTTGCAAGATTCATATGTTTTTTCCATTGACTTATGCTTAATAATCACTTTTCTATAACTGTCTTATTTGTATTTGATAAAAGGTTTCCTTCCGTAACTCAATGATCAACTTTCTGTTTCCTTAACGAAATTCAGTCTTTTGCAACAATGAACAGGTCAATCCTTGGGACCGTGGTTCTCATATATTTCACACTGGCAATCAACCGAAGAGGCAAAAATTAATTTCAGCCGGGGGCATTACTGTTGCAACATCAGTTTTATTGTTTGAAGGAGCCAGCAAGATAACACATGAAGCCATTTATTCCCACAGGGATGCTCATAAACGTTTGTTCACTTTTTCATCTTGTCGGTTGCATTGATCGTTGAAGTTGAAGGAAAAGTAAACATGCTGCAACGTTGTATAGATATCTGTGTGAGAGATCTGTCTGCTAGAATTCCTACTGTAGTGATCATTCTGAATTCAGCTTTTAGAGGTTGCGTGGATTTGAAAATCTTAAATCAGTAGGATTATTGGTGATCTCAGTTCCCAGTTCAGACTTGTAGCTGCTCGTGAACTTTTACAATTGTGTTTATTTAGTAAACTCTCAATCTTCGTTTATGGTTTGCAGCACTATATCCTCATGTTAACACATGCTTCCTTTCTTATTTATTTTCACTATTTATTTGACACTGTTGATCATACATGCACATCTTCCTACTAATCTTTGTATTGCATTTGCATTTGAACCTATGTTGCTTTATAGTGTAACAGCAACAACTACAGTTGTTTATATCCCAAACGGTTAAGGGGGAGATCGTTGGTACCTAAGTGATTTGGCCATAATTGATGTTTAGGTAAATGGTTTTAAGTTAAGTCTCGCATTGTTATGTGATATGTTCAAGTGTGTAGGAATTTAAGTGAATACACAGGAACATTTGATGACTCAGGGTCCATTGCAATACAGAGATGGGTGATATAAGACACTCGAGGGACTGGAAGGACGATAAGTATTAGAAATAAAAGAACCAAGAGGAGAAAGATACAAGTATATGAAAAGGATGATACAGGGAGTGAATCAATGAATTTGGTGTATCCGAGGGATGAGAGACTTGACGGACGAGTACAATAGTGGAGTGAGAAAGACGTATGAAGAGTGAATCGAAAGGGCTCGGTGCATCCGAGGGATAAGATATTAGGAGGAAGTTTACTCGGGTAAACTTTGTGAGATGAGTTGAGTGAACATATACTTGGGGCGAAGGATAGAACTCAGGTAAACTCAATTTTAATAGACTTGAGTTAGAGTTCCAAACGACTAGAATAGGGTTTAAGGTGATCAAAACTTCAATTGATCAAAAACATAGATACAGTCAACTAATGCATAGGTTTATTCTCTTACCTTCGAAAAGGTTCGGAGTCATCTGATTCGGGAGGTTCAGGCCATTGAAAAATGGATCCGATGAACTGTAAGTACACATGGAGCATGATCTAGGTCAGATGCACATAAGGCTCTTAGAGATCCAATTGATTAGGTGGATCAATTGATAGGGAATGGATCTGGTCAACCAAAAGACTACTATGTCAGCAGATGTGATAATCGAAGACCTGCTTATGGATGAGACCAACAGTTGATTCAACATTATGCGGTCGACTAGATAGGTTTGCCAGTCGACCAAACATGTCACGTCAACAAACTTGATTGTTGGATGCAGAGACTACAAAAAGAGATTAAAAGCTCGACGGAGATACATCGTACTCAAATACAAAGTGATTAAGCTGTTGTTTCTTTATTAAACCTCTTGTTCTCTATTGTATTGCTACCACTTGTTGTCCAAAGAGGTTTCTATTGAAGAGGAAAAAAATAATGAACATCATGTGCATAAGCCTTAGACAAACTTGAGAGTTAAGAACTAAGTAAATCTTGGTATGCTTGTGTGCTTGCATGTTTAACTATTTTTATCTGTTAATGTGTGTTCTTGCTAAGACCTTAATATGAGAAGTTAGTCGCTTTATTTGCAGGTGCATTATTTATCTCCTCTCCTTTGGCGATCCTAATTGCCATGAGTGCACTCTAAAATTTTTTTAATAAAAATGATGATTAAGAGATGTTCTTTTGATTTTTACCTTATATAAATATTTTATTTTTTTCGAGGATTTTTTTCGAATTTCTTTTGTTTTTAGTAAGGTTTTAACCGGATATATTTCACTAGACATTCAAAGGAAAGTGTTATAAAATATTAAGTAAATATTTATAGTGACCGTCCATTACTAGTAGTCTTTTATTTCTCAATTTGCACTTTATTATTTTTTATTATATTATTATGTGGAAACTTTTAGTTCATCATAATTTTTATTTTTCAAGGTCTTTTATCAAGCTTTTTATATATATAAATGTATATTGAGAAAATATACAGAAGAAAATTAAACATAACGTTTGCATTGCTTATATTTTTCTATCTTGGTTTTTTACTACTTCTTTTACAACAAAATAATAATAATTTGAATAAAATTTTAATTTTTTTTAAAATTTAAAATTATTTTGACCATTATAGTTATTTCATTGTAAAAAAAATAAAAAATAGAAAATTTGTTAATTTTAAAATGGCCCTAAAAATCTGGTAATTCATATTAAGAAGCTATTTTATCCAATTCATTGTGAAGAGGGAGAAAAAGATATAAAATCAATAAACCTATATAAAAATAGAATTGAGTTAATCATGGTACATGTGTACTTCATCATGGTGTGCAATTCATTGTCTTGGCTGATTGGCTCCTTAATTCTATCGCCTAATCTTCTAAGAGTATCAATTTTTTAGTTGACAATAACATTAAGTATCCAACTATTTGGATCGATTAATCCTAAAATGATCTGTTTAATCTACAAAAGTTTTTTTTATTAATCATCAGAGTAAATTGAGAAGTGAAGATGACGACTTAGTCTAATAATCAGTATTCTTGGATTTATTATATATTTGAGGGGAAATCCCCGCAAATTAGTCACAATTGAGTTTCGAACTCTAGATGTATGGTCTGTCGTTGACGGATCTAACTATCTCACCATTACCCCGGGCCCCATGAAATTACGATTGATCATTATGAGAGTAGGGCATGTCAATTATTATGTGGGATTTGTATAAGAAAATTAAAACTTAAGGTGCGTTAATAATTCTAAAATTATAAAGGGTATTTCTAATCGATCATTCCTAGCTATTTAGTCACTATACTAGAATGATTCGTGTTCAATGTTTAAAGTGTCTCTAGACAACGATGTAATGGTTAAGGTCTTTCGATAAATTTTAGAATTTTGAATTTGAGACTATAATTTTTCTCAATGAATAATGGATCAAAAAAATTATCTTGATGAATCAATACTTCTCAATTTGTTTTGATAGTTCACAAAAAATTTAATTTTTTTAAAAATTAAATTGATCAATTTAAAATTAATTGGATAAAATGAATAAGCAGTGTTAAAAAAAAAAAAAAAACCATCGCGCAGACGCCGTACCACTTTCACGCATCTGTCTATAAATATTCAAACCGTTCACGCCGCCACCGTCCAATCGTCTTGCTCTTTTCGTCGCCTCTATCCTCCCTTACGACCGTCAAAACCCTAAACCCCTTCTTGGAATTTTTGTTCTCACGGTGTTTGATCTTGGATCGTAAGGATCAAAAAGCGCCGTGAGCTGGTTCTCTAGCTTCTGCGGTGCGTCAATCTCTTCGGTTCTCTGTGTTTTGGATTTGTGCTCATGGCTATCAGCTATAGTTTTCATTTTTCCACTCGGAGAGAATATATCGATTTGATCGTCGATTAGGCTGTTTAAGGAAGTGCGTACTTGTCATCCCAGGATTTTGGCTTCCAGCCGCTATGTAGTTTTGAAATTCCATTCATTTTCATATGTCGCCTTTCAA
>JBBMKF010000007.1:2242932-2262661 GCA_037834155.1 Curcuma caesia | reverse complement strand
AAGAAGATGATTTTCTTAGACATGTATTTTTTGTAGGACCGATGGGTCTGGGATGATTGGGTATAGGTCAATATGTTTAAAGGTGTTTGAATAGTCGATAGAGAATTCATCACTTTTTTTATAAGGAGGCATATACTCTATAGCCTCTTGTCAGAATTATTACTCATAAGTCTTTGAATAAAGCAAACATGCCAAGAAGATGATTTTCTTAAACATGTATTTTTTTTAAGGACCGATGCACAATAAAGGGAAAGGTGAATAACGCTTATCGTTCATTCGTTCTATCACAAAAGAGGATTCATCATTTTTTTATAAGGAGGCGTATATCTTATGTCCTCTTGTTAGGATTATTACTCATAAGTGTTTGGACAAAGCAAACATGCCATGAAGATGATTTTCTTGGACATGTATTTTTTGTAGGATCGTGCGCGCTAGAGGGTTGAATAGCACTCGTCATTCATTAGTTCTACGATAGAGACTCGTAGCAGAATTAAATAAAGAGACAAGGGGCTCATGAATTTTTACTTGGTTTCTAACTTCCTCTCCCCCCCCCCCAGGGTTAGTACGTCCAAGGTCTATGTATGATAAGGCGCCCTTCCACTAATAGTATCCTTTTTAGAAGTTTTTTAGAGGCAGAGAAATTCGTCTTACAGTCCAAAATAATAATAAATTATAAGTACAAAAGTAAGACTTAAAAGAAAATAATCAAGCAATCGTGTAGAGGCCGATCCGGAAGTCCTGAGTGCAACGCACCCTCCTTGGAGCTCCTCCAGTCGCACGAGCTTAGCTCCATTCGCATTCAGCAACACTGCAGGATAAAAGATTGGTAGAAGAAGAGTTATGTTGGTGCTTCACGTTGAGGCTCCTTATATAGACGCTTCCGGGCGCCCGGATCCTTTTTCGAACGCTCTGAGCCAATCCGATCCAATCTGATCTCTTCAGTCTTTATCGAGGTTGATTCTTTTTTATCCGGACGCCTAAACCATCTAGAGGTGCCTGGACTTTTCGGGCACTTGGAGTAACATCTGAGCGCCCAGATCTAGTCAACTCAGGTTTGACTTGAGTTGAACCAAAGCTTGGTTCGATTGTTTCTGTTTGCTCCTCTTATGTTTTTTCAGTCTTGCTTCTAACTCCTAGTTCCTATAAGATAAGCATACAAACACACAAGCAACCTAAGTCTACCTGTAGTCTATCTAACCTACTAGGCTTACCTAGACCTTATCCTGTAAGTCTAACCTACCCGTGCTTAACTTTCAGTTAGAACTAGTCACTTCTATAAGTAGACTTCCCACCTACCAAACATCCAATCACCCTGGACTTGTTTGGACTTTTCTTTGCTTAACTTCAAATTAGGACTAGTCACTTCAATAGGTAGACTTTTCACCTACCAAACATCTGGTTACCCTTGACTTGCTTGAACTTTTTCTTGCCTAATCTCTAATTAGGACTTCCTACCTAGCTTCACTCACTAGGACTTTTTCTAGCCTTCAACTAGGACTTTTCCTGTCTACCCTCCAACTAAGACTTTTCTTGCCTAATCTCGAATTAGGACTTTCACTACCTAGCCAACCTGACTAGGAATTCTCGCTAGTATTCTAGTTAAATTGACTTGACTAGACTTTACTAACATCCAAATATTAGGTTTTGTTTAGATCAACCTTTGGTCAAACTGATCAGACCTAGGTATATTATCAAACATCAAAATTCTAGGGACAGACTAGTACTCTTTGTACCAATATTTTTGAGCAATTTGAATCTACAGGACAAAGAACTACTACTTGGGCTAGGTATGATGTAATCAGTCTAGTGGAGACTAATACATAGACCATATCCTGAATCAAGTGGGTATAAGATGGGTGAAAGGAACAGAGACACTAATAACTATAGCTATTGAAGGATTCAAAATATGTGAAATTAATCTTAATTTTTCGATCAATTGGGAATCATGTTGTACTATTAGGTGTCACTCATGATCTATTATTCATAATTAATGATTAATTCTGAATGGTCAACGTAACCGAGAACCTATTGGGTCACACATATTACGAGTATATCTTAAAGACTTAAAAATAAATTAGAGAATAAAATTCTTAAAGAAAGAGAGATTAAGTCTGGTTGGATCAGGCAAAGGGTAAATATGGAAAGTATTTTATCGCACTGAAAGAGCTTATGGGTCACACCTCATGCAGGAAAGTTGGGTCTACTCATGCGATATGGGCTTGGATTTTTGTTCACACCTCTTGTAGGTGAGTCGGGTTTGCATATGTGATATGGGCTTGGGCTTATCCATCAAACCTTAACGAAGAGGTTTAAGACGCCTCACCATGGAACAATATAAATAAGGAGGTGGGGTTTTGTTTTGATTAAGACTCCTCTTTGGTTTTGGCTTGCCCTAACCTCTCTTAGGTTTTGGCCGCCCAACCTCCTATTGCCACCTTCCTCTTTTCTTCTTCCTCACTTAGATCACCCACAAAAAGAAGAACTCTTAGTACTGTCGGTTTACCTCTTTGGAGCCGCTGACTTCTCTCTTCTCTCATGTCATCTCCTTAATTTGGCTAGTACCAAGTGGAGAGACCACTTGTGGCTTGCGAAGTCGTCTTGAAGATATCTCGGCGTGGATACTAATAGAGGTAAGTCTTATGAGGCTTGCTAGGTGATTTCTTTTCATCTAACACGCTGAAAATGTATGATTTTTAAATAACTCTTTTTTATCTACATTTATGTCTTGTACATGTATGATCTTATTTTTTGAGATGTGCAAAATTTTAAAAAAAAACTTATTTCACTTTCACTACGTGTTTTTCGAAAATATACATCCATATCCCATGAAAAATCCCAACATATTACCCATTCTTCCATCTTTCCTTTCTACTATCTTGTAGTTTTGTAAGTTTTACTAGTGGAAAGGGGCACTCACAACAAATCCAATCCTTTTTTGGTAAGAATGTTGAGATTGATGTAATCGTGATTGAATGGCTAAAGGGGGAGGGTGAATAGAGTTTAATCTAAAGAATATTTTTCTCTTACAAAACCAAAGATAAGGCAAATGAATATATAAACATAATACAAATGCTAACAATGGGATTTACATGATTCAAAACTCTTGATTCCTAATTCACATCCTATAAACTCTTAAGGTAAGTCATCCCTTGAAAACCCACCATACTTCTTCCCTTTGGAATCTTCTTAAGCTGGAGGAGTCTTGTACAAAAACTGTTTACAAGAAATAGACCTTAAGCTCTAAACATGAAATACTATTAAAAAAAATAAAGAGAATACAATATAGAGCTATGAAATGACCCCAGAAATTGTGTTTTTCTAGTTGTCTCGAACTCCCTTTGTCTCTCCATTTATAGACATCCAAATAACTATGGATAAGGTTCAATAGTTGTTCCGTATTAATGTCAATCGGTTCATTTAAGTCATCAATGGACTCAACTAAAATCACAATATGTTATTTATTAGATATTGTCTCTAGTTGATTGTGTATCCATCTAGTCAACTTGAATCCACTTCAATCGACTTAAAACCACATTAGCCTATTCTTTTAAATAAGATCTTCTACAAATAATCTTCTTTTTCAAATTCAAATAGTAACATAGTTAACTACCCAGTCAACTAAAGCCACATTAGTTGATTACTCGATCGACTAAGCTTAAATAGAGTCCGAACAAAAATATTTTCTTTGCAGCTAATTTAATGTTAGTTGACTCGGTCTATCAAGCGATTGAAATCAATTTCACTTCTTTGAAGCATTAACTATAATCTCATAATACATTATTTCTTGGTCGAGTCCTATGCGTAAGCAAGAATCTACTTAACCCCAAAGTATAGGTCATTCAAGTCTCACAACTCACTTAAGAGCTTATAATTACAGTTTGACTTTACTTTACTACCAAAGATATCTCTGGTTAAATTTTAAAACCCTTAAATACATCGAACTCTTAGCTCATTCCGCAATTCACTCTTTTCCTATATAGTGTCTTCTTTTGACAATCGTCAACATTGTCACCTCAATACTTCTCGCTTTGTAGTGCTTTGGATGTCTCATTTCATCTTTCTCTCATCTCCAACAAATTTCATGTGCATTTGTCAAGTCCTTGCACAAGTTAACACATGCATAAAAAATATAAACAAACTTAACTTAAATTCTTTATCAAATATATCAAAATAATACGAACAAATACAACCACTTCTCTCACCTTACAATTTCATTTTCTCTTCTATTTCTGCAGTTTAGTTGATTTGTTGGATGAATCGATTTCAGCCATGTAGAATAATTTTCCAACGGAATAACTTCCACGATGATGAACAGACATCAATCAGGGGTGGAGGCAGATTTCCACAAAAGGGGAGCCATATTTTAAATATTTAATAATTAATTATTAATTTTAAAATAAAAAAATTTTTATAAAGACAAACTTAATGAAAATCAAAAAGCTAGGAGGGGGGAGAGGGGCGATGGCCCCTACCTGCCCCCCTCGTGGCTCCGCCCCCGCATCAATGTAGCTCCTAATGCCACTACACCCTCTAAACAATATGAGAGCCTTTTTTTTGTTTAACTCCCATATCTCAACAGCTAAGAGATGGCAGTCAACTTCTCTTCGTAGAATCCGTCATTCTAGCGGTCTCACACAATTTGTCTCATGATCATCTGTAAGGAGGTAAATCGAAAAACTAACCACAACAAGGAATAACATTACCTCAGCTTCGTCGAGATTCAACTCTTGCCCATTTCAACAAATCTACATCATAACCAACTCAACTATGCTCAGGAGAGTCTTCTTCTCACTTTCTACTTCCTTTTGACAAGAAACTCAATCAAAACAAAGTGCAAGATACTTAGATAAAAGTTTTTTAAATATTTAAATATATTTTTAAAATGTTCGTGTGAAAATGTAGAACATAAAAGTTTTATTCTCTCCATTTGTACTCTTAAAACCGAATAGGGCCAACAACAAATTGTTAAACTAAATTATATAAAATCAATCGCATAAATATCATTGCCATCGACTTTTATTGCAAATTATAACACCAATTCATTAATAAAAACAGGAGATTCAAGCTTGATGGTGAGTCAAAATTAGCTTCCGTATATATATTTTCTCATACTGGTATGCTTTTTACACATCTTATGTAGTACAAGTAGTTGGATTAGAGAAACCATGCGTGCTGTAGCATGAAGCATGCCTGAGCAATACACTAAAAAAGTGAAGCACTAGCACCCAAATTGTTGCGAGCAGAAATGAGGCTCGAGAGAGATCTAATCAAATGGATCGATGCGAGGATCATGCTCGCTGGCCATGGCCATTCCTGTGCATAGGCATGTCGGGCACATAACCTGCAAACACACAACAGACTGAGCTCATGCTGTTTGGATTCAATCAACAAAGTTAAACTTAATGGTTCCGAGATCATGACCTTAGCTATAATATTTGATTAGGTAACGATTATACTAAAACCACAAGTTATACATGCTTATATATGTAGGAAGACTTGGCCAATTATTTAAAGATTTCTAGGCAGTGGCAAATACTATTCAATGACTAGATTCAATTACTGTATCAGTAGAATTATGTCAAGTCCTTGATATGGCAAAATCATCTAGATTACATATTAGCAGTATATTCAGTGAATTATAACAGTATTATACTAGAAATATGAATTATTATGGCATGCCTGATATGTTTTTTTATCCTACGATATATCAATACATCCAAGTGCTCAGTAAGCATATAATTGAAATCATTATGTTTAAGAAACATGAATGAGATAAACAGGCAGATTAGAGGAAAAAATCTGATCCAAAAATGAAAAATATTCAAGCTAGCAAATTTGCAAATTAGAACATACGAAGGGCACCAATATAAACAAACTGCTGTTGTATCACGATATCTCTCTCACCTTCCCTGAACCTGAACAATTTGAACACCTCTCTGTACGAGGCGGTGACAAAGGTTGATTACTGGAATTAACTGTTGCAACCGGCTCAGGTAAAACAAGAGCACCAGTGCTTGAACAGCGTGCACAAGCAAGATATCCTGCACACGATTTGAGCAAAAGTTATAGGAAAACAAAAACAGTTCAGGGAAAATCAAAATAGCAGATATGGTGTTGAACAAGATAAAAGTTTTATGTAAATCACACTTGGGTTAGTTCATCCAAAATGATTTCCTGAGTTCCTTAAATAATTTACTTTTCTCCACCTAGGAAAAAATTAATGAAAAGGTTTATATTTCTTTTTCCAAAAAATCATTGTCTGGTTGTCACAATCAAAATATCTTTACATCAGCAAATGAGACAACTTTTAAGACCCATGGCCTTCCTATCTTATAAGCAGGGTGATATTAAAGCAAATAAATAACCTTAATTCTTTGGAGCATCACAAGCCTTTAGGTCAAACTTTTCATTTCAAGAGTTGATGAAATGAGAAAGTATGAGTTATGCCTACAAAAATTTACTTACAAAACTTCCAAATTCAGCTGTCTATATTCTCATTGAAAATCACTAAGGTTTAAAGTTTTGTTCCAAGTCAGAGTTTGGTCCATAAACAAATTGAAAAGCCAATACACGGTGAAAGTGGCACAAAGGATGAGGAAGGTGCTGCAATGCAAAATCAAGAACAAACCCATGCCAAATATTGATAGATGAAAAATAAGAAGAATATGATGAGGCAGTGACACCTTGTTGAACATAGGTGCAGTCAGCAAAAACACTCACATTTGCCTTGCGAGTCAACTTATTGCAGATCACAGCGAGCCAGAAGAAGCCTCTACATCTAGTAATCATATTTTAAGGTTATTTGGTGAGCTTTTGTGTGGGATTTTGTTGGAATTCAAGATGGTCATCAGATACTCCATAATGGGAAATTTTCTAAGACTAGGAGATGCCATGGTGCCTCTGAAGGTTGTAGGATATGATATTGCTTTATACACATGAGGATTTTCTTCTCAAAGAGAGCTTTGGATGTCTAGAGAAACTTGAGTCTTAAGGTGAGGTTTCCGCTGTCTTCTATATTGGTTTAGATGAGAGAGAAGTTTGGATAGGATTTTCTTCACAATGTTCATAACAAAATTGCCTTGATATATTGTCCTTTTTACACTCATATTATATAGACTTTTTTTCTCCATGGAGTAGATTTATGTTAAACCACGTCAAATCACTCTTATTATTTTTGGTTTTGTGTTGTTAATTAACCATGGGAGACGAAGATTCCACAACATGGCTGTGGTGGAGGTGATTTCGCTTCTAGAAGCATCAGTTATTGATCTATAAGTGTATGTCTGAGGCAGTAAGATTTAGACAGTAGCAAGTGATGCTAGAGTGATCTCCAACCCCATCAAGTGTTATTAGAGGCATTTGTGATTATAACGCCCCTTGTTATTTGTTGCAACCACCAATAGTAACTAATGTTTTGCTATTGTGCCTTTACATCTTAAAAACATACTTATCATCTCGATAATATAAACAATAGATTACATGTTCAGCATAAATGAAAATTTAACAAGATTTCATGAGCACTATCAAGGATCTTGAAGATTACCAGTTCCTAGACAATATTTGCACCTCTTATGCTCCTGTTGTTTGACATTGTTGATCTCAACCACCATTAAAGCTGAGATAACTCCAACTGCTCCTCCTGAGAAGGATGCTACTATTGGATCGACCTGGCTGCAAAGGAAAACTCCAGGATGGTGGGACATGAATATATGACATAACAAAATGCTAAATAAAACAGAAAAAAATATTTAATCTACAGTCCTCGCTCTTATAGCAAAGTCAGCAAACAAGAAAAATTAATGATTCTTACAGGAGAAGGTGAAATTTCCAATATTTGGTGTCTGATGTCTGAACATACAAGAGCAGGTTCAACTGAACTTGAACTCAATTGTTTGGGATGGAATAAATGATCTTACACATCATTGAACTTGCTATAAGGGGAAAGCACCTTGAGTACCAAAAAGACACACTACTTTTATACAAAAAAATATATATCATTTATTTCAAATTTCAGATTTCCATATTAAGATCAAATTTGAACATTTATCATATGATCTAAGAGCAGGAAACACAATAAGTAGATCATCTTTGAGACATGTTGATAACCAATAGGGAAAGTTGACATATTTCATAACTACACTACAACAGGGTGGTGTTTTAGCAAAGCTTAACTGCTCGATCTTACTTGCCAGTAGTTTAGATCAGATACAACAAGGATGTATAAAATAGTAACTATGCTACTACTTTCTTGCTGGAGGTTTCTTGTTTTTCTCTAAATAAATTCTAAGGAAAAGCATACAAGGAGTATGACTGTAATTTCAAGAATCAAACTGTTAAAGACCTACCTGTAAATATATAGGGTTACAGTTGTAAATATACAAATATTATGTGAGATGGCAATAAGGTAATATATAATGATATAGGAGATAATGTGGGTAATATTAACCACCAATTATATACGCATCAAATGATCTCCACATGTATGGCCCGCATAAGACAATAGAGTGAACATAAGGTGAGGCAAATTAGCATGATAAAGGTGGCGCCAACCAACAACAGCCATGTTATCGAACATCATCGGAAGGCATTCACCACAATGGCATATATACAAGCAGTGATATAGTTACAAGAGTAATTTTTTTAAACAGTCCTTACAGAGCCTATGGAGAATTCCTTGCAAAGCCCTTGTAGCCTTAGCAACTTCTATAAAAGAGCTAAACAAAAGGAGTCACACACTTTCAGTCCCCCTCTGTACTAAAGCCAAGAGAGGGACTAGACCTGTAACCAAGTCAACAGGCCAGTTACCCATTGACCCAGTTACATGGGTCGGTTACAGTTCAAGCCTAGTTTTAACCGTGAACCTAGTTTTAATCGTGAACCAACAGTTCGAATCACCGATTCAAGCAAAAATTATTATTATTTTTTACCATTGGAACCATCGGCAGTTCTGACTGTAAAATCGACAATTCAAACCGTTGAAACTAAGGGTGCAAACGAATTGAGCCGGCTCGCAAGTTTTTCAAGCTGACTCGAAAAATATTTGATTCGTATTCGAAATTATCAAATTCAAGTTGAACTTGAATACGTTCAATAATTTTTCGAGTTGAATTCAAATCTATAATATTTTGTTTGACTATTCTAGAGTCGCTCACAAGTTTTTGTTTAATTTTATTATATATTTATTATTTTCTATTATATTATCTAGTAAATATATTTTAAAATATAACCATTAATTAGGTTAATGGGTTAATACGTTATATTTTAATATATAACCCATTAATCCCTTTCACTAACCTTAATCTTTTCACAAACCCTAACAGAGTGCTATCTTTGGATGATGGTTGAAATTCTATCGAGGTCATCAACCGGACAAAAGGAAGGTTGAAGGCGATGACAGAAACACATCAATTGAGAGCAGAGTCGTGTCGGGGTCATGCAATTGTGCTTCCAATGGTCGGGATCTAAAGAGTGGAGATCGCACGCAAGCTTCTCTCCACTTTCACGTCCTTTTGCTTAGAAGCCTCTGCTTTACATTGCAATCTCATGTGCCACAACTCTCTCCTTTCACTCATCAATTCTTAGTTCGCTATTGTATCACTAATTATCAAAGAGGAAATCTAAGATTGACGTATGTAATTGTAAGTCTCTCCTTTTACTTCTCAATCTCAATTTTTTTTTTTGAAGTACATTATTGAAATATTGAATCATTGATTATTTCAACACCATTCTTGATTTCTTTTTTTTTTTTGAATTTTTTTTGCTTTAATCTTTCTATTCATTTTATTTCTTGAAGAAATAAAAGTTGTTGAATATTGATTTTGAGTGGAATAGTTGTTGAATTTGATAACTTTTGTGGAGGTACGATTTTACACATTGAAGTACAGTAAGGTTTCCATGAAATTTAATTGAGTAACTTATCTCCTTGTTCTTGAAGATATGTTGATTCCAAAGGATGTCATGAAATGTATTTGAATAATTTATTGTATTACTAATATTTTCAACTATAATTTCTCTTTTGACTTTCAAAGAATATAGCTGATTTTGCTCTAGCAACAAATTCAATTATTCAAGCTTCATTAGATTCAAATGAGATCCCATAACAAACAATAGATAAAGGGGATAGTCTCAATAACAATTTAATTAGGGATGATAATTCATTTTATAAGCCAAAGAAACAAAAGAGATCTCAAGTATGATCAGAAATGATTGAGGTTGAGGATCCAAAAGGTGACAACAAGTACGAGTGCAAACATTGTCATCTATTCCTCGCAAAAATGAAGTCAGATACTATAACACACTTAAAACGACACTTAAATCATTGTACTAAACACTTGGAGTCCAAAAAGAAACTTGAAGATAAACTCAAAGAACAACAGTTATTGTTAGGCTTTGAAAGTGTAAATACAACTACGTCACCTTCGTTACTTGATAGAAAATTTTATATAGAATGCACGAAAGAAGCAGCTGCCACATAGATTATTAGAAAAAGAAGGTTTAATATGTTTTGTAGATGTGGAATGCCTGAGTGGACTAGTATATCACGAACAACATTAAAAAAGAGTTGTTTTGCATTATATGAAACTAAGAAGAAAAAATTACATGGTTTGTTAAAAAATGTAACAAAGATTATCCTCACAATAGATTTATGAGAGTCAAAGAATCAAAAAATAGAGTTATATAATTATCACTAGTCACTGAATTGACTCTTCTTGGAAATTGAATAAATGTGTTCTCAATTTTCTTCATATTCCTCCTCGTGGTGATCCTCAAATTTCAAATACCCTTCTAAAGTGTGCAAGGGTGTGGGAAATTAAAAATAAGGTGTATACTGTTTATGTTGATTATGCGGTGCTAATGATGTTGAAATTAAATATATAAAGGAAGATTTCTTGAGTTTGCAAAGGAAAATTATTCCATGTCGGCATTGTGCACATATGAAATTAAGGATATTGTTAATGTAATTCATCAAAGTGTGGATTTCATTAAAAGAATGAATGCTAGAATCATTCAATTTGTTGAAATTGTGAAGCAATTGAAGTTACATGAAAGAAGATTAGTTGATGATTATAAGACAACATGGAATTTAACTTATGAAATGTTGAGAACAACAATTGATTTCAAAGAAGTTTTTCTAAGATTTAAAGAACGAGAACCTAGCTACATTCATTGTCTAACAGAAGATGATTGGGAGAAATTGCATAAAGTATTTTCAATCTTGAAAATATTTTCTGAAGCGATCAAAATTATTTCTGAAAGTGAGTATCCTACTGCCAACTTTTTTTTCTAAATGAAGTCTATCGAATGAAAGTAATCTTGGATGAGAAATCTTATGATGAAGAAGAGTTTATTATAAAAATGGTTCAAAAAATGAAAGAAAAGTTTGATAAATATTGGGGTGAGTGCAATTTATTAATGGATGTTGATTTAGTTTTGAATCCCAAATGCAAAATGTGAGTACTTGAATTCACTTTTCCTAAACTTTATAACTCATTTGAATCAAAAAGTAATATTAAAGAGGTTCAAAGGTTTTTGTATGCAATTTATAAAGAATATTCAGATGCAGCTATTGAAAAGCTTTAAGGATCAAGAACTAATTCTGAATCTCAAGATAGCAATAGCTCAACTCAAAGTAATAGAGAGCATACTACTTTTTCTTCTAGACAATTTGAATTCTCTTCTTATTTAAAAGAAATTGAAATGGTACAACCTGAAAAAATTGAGCTAGATGTGTATCTAGTGGAAGGGTGTCATGGTCATAATCCAAATGATGCTTTCGATGCTCTTGGTTGGTGCAAGCTCGATACATACAAATTTTTGGTGTTGTCAACTATGGCTAGAGATATATTAGCAATACTCATTACCACAGTAGCTTCAGAGGCAAGCTTTAGTGTTGTGTTATTGACAAGTATCGTGCTTCTTTAGCTTCTACAACAGTAGAAATGTTGTAGGGTAGAGATTGGTGTCAAAAACGACATGGAATGACTAAAAAGACTAAGGTACGATATTAAAATGTTTTGCTTATATTTTTTTTATTTTAGTTGTTATTGCATTGTTTTGCTTAACCTCTTCCACTCAAAAAGTAATATTTAAAAAATAAATGATACATTTTATCCTTATTATTGTTGGTTGAAAAACAACATTTGACAATTGATTTGCCTATAGATTAAATTGATCATTGGAAGTTAAATCTTAAAAAAGCAATTGTTCCATTGAGGTATAAATTTAATTTAATTTTTAGTATTTTATATTTGAGTTGACTAACATGTTTGAATCTATAGCAGATTAGAGTCATCAATAGAAGCTAGCATATTAGAGACAAATAGAATCATTGTATGTTTACATCACATTTTTTGTTGAAAATTTAAATTGACATTTTTTATTTTATGGGAAATTTCTATATTATTATGACAAGTCTTTTGATTTTTGCACAAATTGAAAAGATGGAAGTATGGAAACTTTTATATTTTCTAGAATTTTTGTATGTTTTGGTGTGGAAATGCAATGGCAGCTGGACTTGGGAAATAATAAGAGATAAGACTTCTAGCAGTTAGTTTTTGACCATCAATCAGATTTTGGCTCGATTTTGTATGAGTTGCATATTTCAACCACATAAGCTAGTGAACTTTTATTGTCTACTTTGATTTGTTTTGGTATCACTCTTTATGTTTTCTAAATTATTAGACCTCTTATGAATTGCAAATTATTGAACTTTTACTTTATCTACTTTTATTCTATCCAAGTTTTATTCTATCTCTAAAGTATTATAAAAAATTTATTTTATTTTAAAATTATTGATGAACTTTTTATTCTACTTTGATGATGTTTTGGATCACTGCCAATTTTTATTCTATTATACACAATTTTAGTTAGAATATAAGCAAATTAAGGTTTCAATAATTCGAATCAAGCTCGAATTTGAGCCATTTCGAGCTAAAGTTCGATAAATTTGAACTGAACTCGAGCTCAAATTTCATTTCGAACCGAGCTTGTACCAAAATTATTTATATTTTCGAACTTCAAATCGAATTCAAATATCACATATACTTTTCAAGCTCGAATTCAAATATTAATATTTTCATATTAATCGATTTGATTCATTTCGTTTGCACCCCTAGTTGGAACTTTTTCCTTTTTTTCAAAAAGTTGAGATTATTTGATCATTTTTTTATCAAAGGCTATGATTAAGTGATCGTTATTCCCAAAATTCGATAAATAGGCTACTCATTTCATTGTTTTGACATAACTTCTCTTGTCTTGTCCATAAATTTTGAAATCTCGATTGTTTTCAACTTCAATTCAATTATAATAGAAGAAATTTCATCTCGATCTCGGAAAGGCAAGGAAATAACAATTCCAAACGTTAATCTCGACGATATTCAATTTATCAATAATGAATCAAAGCAACTTCCAACAACCGAGACACCAGAAAGTATTGAAACTTTTAAGGTTCGAGATGTTCCGTCTTTAAAATTGTCTATTTGTGCTAAACATTTTTAGAAAATTATTCTTCCGTCTGGAGAAATGCGTGCAAAATGTAAATAAAAGCTAAAGACCTTGTATACACTAGGCTATCTTTAAAACTCTTATCTCATCAAGCTAAAGACAAACTATGATAGATAGGATAATTACATTAGATTTGAATGTACATGAAAGCTTGTTAGGCTTCCGACTACCAAATCTACAATTAATTGCAAATAAGTTTTTACTCTTAAAACATCTCCTAATGGTTTCGTTAATAGATTTGAAGCTTAATTAGTACAAAAATACATAACACAGAACGCATCGATATATTCTCATTTGTGGCTAAAATTACTTCCATTCCCCTCACTCTGGCATCAACAATTGTATCTAAGGTTTAAAATTTCGAGTTATGCCGAAGTTTCGATTTGTGATTAGAACAATACAATTTTTGTACCGTATTATGTTGTACCAATATGACTTTGGTACTTTTTTAAATATAAATATATTAATTAAAAAATATTTTTATTAATATTTAATTGTTATAAATACTTACTCTTGAGTTATATTTGAGATGTTGAATGTCGAGTTCAAGTTTTGATATTATCTCGTGAAATGTTTAATATTTATTGAGTAAAAGCCAATTTAGGATTAGTTGAAATCCACAAGATCAAGTAGGTTTAAATTGGATTAATTTAGATTTATTTTAATTAATTTAAAATTAAACTAAATTTATATATAGAATAATTTAATTCATAATAGTATATTTTATAAGATTAAAAATTATATTTTATTTTATTTTTTATTTTCTTAACAATCTATTTTTTCCATGCCAAAGAGGTTTTTTTCTCTGTTTACCTCATGGAAAGATGGAGGGGAAAAAATTAACCATCTTAATTTTTATTTCTATGTTATCTCGTGAACTGATGAAGGAGGAAAAAATTAACCATCCTTAAAGAGGTTAAAAGGTTTTTTCTTTCTGTTAACCCTCATGGATGGATGAAGGAAGAAAATTAACGATGAAGAAGGGGGGAAAATTAACGGATAGAGGAAACAATTGAGGGAAAGGAATTGAAATTAATTGTCTAAAAAATAAAAATAAAAAAATGAACCTCGTGAGGCCGCCACAAGGTCATGGCGCTCGCACATCTAAACCGATGTCGATTGACGGGCAGAATGGTAAATTGCATCCATGCCAGCTGACACAACTTAGTAGTTTATACCATGATTGCTACATCAATCAAGGTTTGAAATTTTGAACGAAGTTTCAATTTATGATTGGAACGATACGATTCTAGTATCATATTGTGTCGTGCCGATACGATTTCGAGACTTTTTAAAAATAAAATATATTAATTAAAAAATATTTTTATTAATATTTAATTGCTATAAATACTATTGAGTTATATTTGAGATGTTGAGTTTATATTTTGATATTATCTCATAAAATATTTGATACTTATTGAGTAAAAATCGATTTAAGGTTACCTGAAGTCTAACAAATAGGCATGCCAGGATTAAGTAGGTTTAAATTAGATTTAATTTAGATTTATTTTGATCAGTTTAAAATTAAACTAAATTTATATATAGAATAATTAACAGGTCGGTGCATGAAGCTCCCACCACTGCAGATCCCAGAGAACAGTCATTCTACGCAGTCTTGCCCTGCTTTGTAAGAGATTGTTTTCGAGATTCGAACCCGTGACCTCTAGATCACACGGCAACAACTTTACCATTGTGCCAAGGCTCTACTTTAATAGCATATTTTATAAAGTTAGAAATTATATTTTATTTAATTTTTTATCTTTCTTAATAATATGTTTCCTACCTCCTTAAAGTTTTTTTTCTCTATGTTTATCTCGTGAACGGATAAAGAAGGAAAAAGGTAATCATCCTTAAAGAGGTTTTCTCTATTTACCTTGTGAAAAAATAAAGGAGAGAAAAATAAACATCCTTAAGAGGTTTTTTTTTCTCTTTGTTTACCTTCTTATACAGATGGAGGAAAAAATAACAAGAAAAAAATTAATGGATAAAAGAGAAAAAAATTAAAAAGGGAAAAATTAATAGGGGAAAGGAATTACTATTTAAAAATAAAAATTTCAATCTAAAACTAAAAAAGAAAAGAAAATAGTAAAAAAGAAAAATTAAAATAAATTTAAAAAAATCACAACGACCACTCAGTGTCAGTGTCAGTCGGTAAATTCCACCCATGCCAACCAGCACTACATGATATTTAAAACCTTGACATCAATTAAATATTAAGAATGCTTTCCTCTACAATGATATAACTAAGGGGATATGCAGGAGCAACCCCATGGATTTTGTTGCTAGAAACTCTAGCATTGTGCACAAGCTAGAAAACTCCTTGTAAGGGCTTAAAGAGTCTTCTCACGTATGGTTTGATAAATTTATCTTTTTTACTTCTCTAGATTGGTTTGAACAAGAGCATATTGAATCACTGTTTCATGATATCTAGTCTGTCTTCTTATTATTTTTATGAATGTCATTGATATTAGTAACAATTGATGTTGCAGGAATCAAAGGTTGAAAGCATTTCTACACTAGCATTTCCAAACTAAAGACTTAGACAATCTAATGTACTTTCTTGACATATGTCAAAGGTTGTATGCTCAAGGGAGGACATTGTTATCCCACAAAGGAACTATGTAATAAAATGCTTGAAATAGGTATCTTACGAGCTAGACCTCTTACTCTCTCATGAACATGCCAGATTAATGTTAAGAAAAGAAAAGTGTTATATTCAACCTAGGGAAGTAGAAAAGTTTATTTGGGAAGTTAAATTATCTTATTATCGTGATTAGTCAATTTCTTTAGACTTTTTATTATGACCATTGAAAAACAACCCTAAAAATTCTACAATATCCTAAAATTCTCTAGAAAAGAGTCTATGTTGCCATGATTATTAGGATCGATGACACAAATAAAAGGGAGTGAATAGGCGCAACTCTATAAGTCATAAATCATTCGATTGCTTTTATGAACACAAAGCTTAAACAATTTTTAGCATAATAAAACTCTACCTTTTGTTAGTATGCATCTGAGATAAGATAAACAAGGACGAATAGAACACAATGCTTACTCAAAGATATTTGATATGGTTCAAATACTATTGTCCTACTCCATTGCCTACCAACTTGTTAGGTAGCTGAATCACTCTTCAAAAATCCCATTATTAAATTTCCTCTTTCTTCAAAGGTGTAGAAACCTTTTAAATACCACTTCTCTTACAGATACAGTGATGTTACCGAGGTCATAGAAGATAAGCCTTTCCTTGTTTTGAAACCCTTGGAAGTCGTCTTGCTTTTGCTCAATTGTCACATGTGAGCTTTTGCTCGATTGCCACAAGTGAATCACAATATTTTAATTCATGGAGTTAATACTCCTAAAGCTTATATAGACAAGGCTACAACAGATACTATCGCACACCTCCAATCAATTGAAATTCTTTCAAGTCGACTAGAATTAAAAAACATTTATTATTATACAACCACTAGTAAACTGTTCAGTTGACTCGAGTCTCTTTAAGTAGACATAATATAATTCAATCAACTCAAGTAGATAAAATCTACTCCAATGGTCACCAGTAAACTGTTCAGTTGACTCAAGTCTCTTTAAGTCGACTTAATATGATCCAATCAACTCAAGTAGATAAAATCTACTCCAATGATCTCGTTTTCAAACTTAAGAAAGTTGTTTGTTTCAATTAGTCAATAAACTTAGACCAATTCAATCAACTAAATTCCCTTTCAATCAACTAAACTCGAAACAGAGCATTTCTATTGTCGAGAAGCACATTGTCGCTAGGCTTCCTAATTGACTCAATTGTTCAATTGACTGAAAACCTTTTTATTCAACTGAATCCGTTTGCAATCGAGCTCACTAAACAATTTTGACCCGAAATAATCTTATTCCTTAGTTGCACACATTCCTAACAAAAATCCAATATTACAGTCTCTTGTAATTTATCACATGCTAATGGGTTTCATCTCTAGGTTTTATTTTAGTTGCTAAGAGGCCTTGTCTTCCTCTTCTTACGCATGCCAAAAGACCTTGTCTTCAGGTCTTTCCTTTGCCAAGAAGTCTCACCCTCAGGTCTTCCTCATTTGTGTAGAAGTTTTACCTCTAGGCCTTCCTCAGCAGCTCCTATCGTGCCCCTGCTCAATCTCAACCTTTCGAGCATTCTGTCAATAGCTATTGAATTTCTCCATATGCCAACACTTGTCGAAGACCTCTTGCAGTTTTCTATCTACCAAGCATCTTT
Source organism: Curcuma caesia (assembly GCA_037834155.1). Lineage (NCBI taxonomy): Eukaryota > Viridiplantae > Streptophyta > Magnoliopsida > Zingiberales > Zingiberaceae > Curcuma > Curcuma caesia. The sequence continues at coordinate 2,244,921 of JBBMKF010000007.1, read as the reverse complement.
TGGACTTATCTCTTGGGATTTTCCATCTGTCAACCACCTCTTGGACTTTTCATCTGCCAACAACCTCTTGGTCTTATGCTTCTACGAAGCACCTCTTATACTTTCTTTGCTCGATTTGACACTTGTTGAATTCCCAAGTCTTATCTAAGACTACAATTGTAAATATACAAATATCATGAGTGTAAATGTGAGATAATAATAGATAACATATAAAGGGAGATAATAACCATTATAATTTTCCCACTTCATAACAAACAAATAGTAATTCATTTCTCGCAGATGAATGATTGGACCCACTTTCAAGGCCTGTATACTAAGGGGAAAACTACAAGGAAAGAAAAATAGGGAGGATACATAAGTTATATAATATATGACATCAACATCATACCTTAGTTGCATAGGTAAATGCATATTGCTTATAAAATCTGCATAAGATGTTCCTCCTAATCCCAACTTGAGCTCCAGCTGGAAGATTAAGAAGAAAAAATTATTAGGTTAACCTATTGAACCAACATTAGGTGAGGAAAAAGAGTATACCCAGACAAAATAGAAAATTCAATGCAAAACTTTAACAACATTAAATTTTATATGAACAAAGTACTATATCCATCTGTCAATATAGGTATGTGTCACAAGATACTGTAAATTTCCAATATCCATCTGTCAATATAGGTATGTGCCAAAAGGTACTGTTACATTTCCTATATCTATCTGTCTTATATCCATGATTAAACACCTAAATAGAAATTTGCATGTATAGTCCAGATACAACATAGCATTGAAGGTGAAGATAATCTACCTACAACTAGCTTTCAATTGAAGAATGGTCCATGGTCCATGTAGTTCACATTCATCATCCACATTTTATTAAGGATCAATGCCCAGTTGATTATTAACAAGAAAATATATCTATTTTAAGGGTTTTGTATGATATGGAAGAAAGTGCCAGACCGAGACCGTACATTTCTATGAGTGACACAAGATTCACATCCAAGAAAATGAATGTATCAACTAATAAAAAACAAAGAGGCATCACTTCTAAGATCTCCATATGATCAGTGACAAAAGCATGTTAGTACTCCCCATCAGTCATTTGGTTTGGAAATAAAGTGCCCTTCTTTAATTTAAATGTCTGTAGTTCCAAGTTTATCTACACAGCTTATGATGGGATAATTGGTGCTTGAATATATTGGATAAGAAGTGGTGGTTTTTATACAGTTGCACACTATTTTCATCAGAGAATATTGGTAGCAGATATTTCCAGAATAGAATAAAGCAAATCACTTTTAGCTACAAAGCTTGAAAAATACAAAGGGTAGCTGTGAAGAGACTTACAGTTGGTGCAAGAAGACCACCAAAAATGATAATTCCCCCAATGAGAGTGAAGCAGGTAGCATAGTACAACTTCAGATTTGCGGGTGTCTAATTTCAATTACATATGCATTACATAGTTGTTCATTGGGTGTACATTGAACAAAGCTAGATGCTGCATTAAGTCATACCAGGGGCGGCAGGAAAGGTATAAAAGATGGAAAGTCAGGAAGTTCATTTTCTTGTTTCACATCAAAGTTTCCTAGCTCTGCATTTTTTATTCGTTGTTGTATCCTCAGCCTGCGAACCTATCAGAATCAAAGAGAGAAATCACGAAAATGCCAAGATCATTTTCAATACAGCTTCTGGAAAAAAAATTATACTTGAGCAAAGTTTTTATGGACTTTTCATTATTTCTTAACTCATTCAATTTGTTTTCCAACAACACTTACTCTTCCAAGTTGAACATTTCCAAACTAACTTAACCTATCTATCAAGGATTGAAAATTCGTGCTGTATCGGACGATACGAGCGAAAAATTTCATTCCGCCGAGGCGCCAGCACCGGGACAGTGCTGGCACAGGAATTCCAACCGGGGAACGCCTCCGGAGACGTCGCCCGGGCTCAGCGAGGCCTCTGTAGGCGTCGCGCGGCCTTGGCGACTCCTCAGGAGGCGTT
>JBBMKF010000007.1:2150425-2166352 GCA_037834155.1 Curcuma caesia | reverse complement strand
ACATTCAGCTCTATATAACATAATATGTCTAATCATCATTTTGTAAAACTTCTTTTTAAGGTTTAAAGGTATCTTACGATCATAAAGAACACTTGATACCCTCCATTTCAACCATACTACTTCTATTTATGTAAAACATCTCTATTAACTCCATCCTTTGGCAAAAAAAAACATGATAACTTGTTGCCTCGTATTTTAACAATTATCTTCCTGCCCTCTTGTTTACTTGGGAAGGCCGAAATAAAAAATTGAGGTAAATTTTCCATGGTGGAAAGTTTTTCACTATTTGTTTCGTGAGCAGGGATGGATTTTTATCCTTTTATTTGTTTACCTATTGTCAAATAATGGACTAACAGATTTAACAATTCATTTGTGGACTATTTTTTGCATATTTTTTTTATCCATCCAAATTGGATGGAATGAACTTTCTTTCCTTCCTTGTGTCGAATCACTCCTAATGGTGTTGACCTCGTGGCTGCGAGCGACCTCACTCATGGTCGCGAGCGACTCTGCGATTGTGGGCAGCCTCGCTCGCCCTCGTGAGTAAGCTACCCATTTGCTTGCCGCCTCCCAAGCAACTGAGTTTGCTTGCGGTCATGGGCGAGCTTGCTCGCAGCCATAAGCAAACTCGTGATTGCAGGTGGTTTTGCACTCTCCCGCAGTCGGCCTTACTCATAGCCATGAGGTTACGCAAGAGTAGTTCATTTTTTTCTTTCCCTCTCTTTTCCTTCTTCTTTTCCTTTTTTATTATTCTCCTTTTCTATTCTTTTTCCCTAAGGAATTTTTTCTACCTTTGATTCCTTTCCTTCCTCAATTCATATCTCGGAGTAAACAAAGCATATGTGTACTACTACTAAATTTGAGCTTAGCATTTACTCCATGTGTCTTATAGACCAAAATAATGTCATCTGCAAACAATATGCACCATGGTAACACGGTTTAGATATGTCCAGTAAATTCATGTAAAAAGATATAAACTTAGAATTGATCCTTGATGTAATCCCAGTTTTATAGGAAACACATAATCTATGTGGAGTCTTCACTCTTGTTATTACATCCTTATACAAATCTTTAATTATTTAAATACGCTACGCTAACACATTTCTTTCTCAGAATTATTTTCTTAGGATTATGTCATAAACCTTTTCTAGGTTAATAAATACCATGTGGAAATCTTACTTCTTTTCTTGATACTTTTCAATCATTTGTTTAAGAAGATGTAGAGCTTATATCGTCGACTTTTCAAGCCTGAGTTCAAATTTATTTTTGGTCATCTTGGTATTTTTAATCTTTTTTCTATTACTCTTTTGGAAGGTTTCATGGTATGATTTGTTAGTTTAATGCTCTTATAATTTGTACAATTTTGTTCGTCTCCTTTGTTTTTATAATAGGGGACTAAAATACTTACCCGCCACTCACCAAACATTTCTTCAGTTTCAATATAATAACTTTGCAAGCTATTCAATACCTTGTTTCGCAAGCACTTTCATATTTCTATTGGAATATCATTTAGTCCAAGATTTTTTTTTTCATTTTGCATTTCATTTAACGTTTGTTCTACTTCTGAGATTTGAATTTTCTACTCAAAATGTAAATTCGATACTACCTATTTAAATTTCCCAAGCTAAGTTGATCACCTAAACCTTCATTAAAAAGTGGATGAAAATCCCTCTTCCATCGCTTTTTTATTTTCTCATTCTGCACTAGTATCTTATTGGATTCATCTTTAATGCATTTTATTTGATAAGATCCATTGTTTTTCTCACTTGCTTTAGTTATTCTATCGATATCTTTTTCTCCTTTTTTGTATCAAGCTATCAATACAAGCATTTGAAAGTTTCATTCTTGGTTTTATTTACTACTTTCTTGGTCTCTTTCTTGGTTATTGTATTCTTTTTTTCTCTTTGTTTTTATAAGTGTGCAGAAATTTATAAGTTGTTTGTTTTTCCATCATTTTGTCTATACTTTCTCATTTCAACATCAAGTTTTTTTATTTGGTGGTGCCCATCCTCTCTTGACCCACTGAGTAAGCTCTTGCTTAACATTTCCAAATTTGATATCATCTTATCCCATGTCGTATTTGAGCAGTCTTATACTTATGCTCATACCTTCTCTATATAGATACTTTACTTCCCATTCTTTAACTTTCACTGCTTGATCTGAGGAACCATGCACGTTTTCATTCTACTAATACTATGTTTGAGGCATGTATCTAACACCACTAACTATGTTGGGTGGTTAAGTTTCCTTTAGAGATGACCTTGCAATCTTTACAAAATTTTCTATCCCTCTTCTTGATCATAAAAAAATCAATTTGCGACTCATTATTCCCACTTTGGAATATAATCAGGTGTTCTGATGCGTATGTGCCCCATACTTGTGTTTCATATTACTGTCCTGATTAATAGTTGGTTACTGCCTTACATTTGTTTGTTGTTAACACACTTTCTATTGCTGCTGGTACAGCCTCCAAGGATAACACTTTTCATTAACAAAGTCACTTCTACTGCTTCTGAGAACATAGCAGAAACATTAAAAGACTTTGTATGGGAGTTTGATAAGGTTTGTCTTGCACTTTTTCAATGTTTTCTAAATTCATATTCTATTTTGCTAATATCTTTCTATATTAACTTTCTGCAGGGAGATTTTCATCACTGGATTGATCTGTTTAATCATTTTGACTCATTTTTTGATAAATACACAAAGCCAAGAAAAGATTTGCAGATTGAAGATAATTTTCTTAATGCGGATCCATTATTTCCCAAGGATGCAGTTCTTCAGATTCTTCATGTTATGAGAGTTATCTTGGAGAATTGTACAAACAAGTACTTCTATAGTTCATTTGAAGTATGTGTCTATTCACTGATGTTTTCTACAATAACGACTAGTTCTTTGCTACAATTATGCTTTATACCTTGATCATGTAAAATTGATTCCTTGAACAGGAATTCTTGTCTTATTGCATCACATGCATGATTTTTGCACTCTTTTTTTTTTTATATAAATGTTACAGAAGCATCTATCCCTTCTAATTTTCTTGCATAATATGCACTGATTTCTTATTCTTTTCTATTTTACAAATGGTGCAGCAGCATCTATCCCTTCTCCTAGCTTCAACTGATGCTGATGTTGTTGAAGCAAGCCTTCAAACACTGACCGCGTTCTTGAAAAAAACAGTAGGGAAGTGCTCCATTCGAGATGCCTCTTTGAGATCTAAATTGTTTGCTCTTTCACAAGGTTGGGGAGGGAAGGAAGATGGGCTTGGATTAATTGCTTGCTCTTTGCCAGATACATGCGATCCAGTAGCTTGTGATGTTGGTTCTACACTTCACTTTGAGTTCTATTTAACTGATGAGTCATCAAATGTATCTTGTAGTACAGAAGATGTGAAACAGGGGTGGCAAGTCATTCATCTTCCAAGCATCAACAGTAACAATGAGGATGATCTCCAAATTATGCAGAAGTTAGTGAGGAACTACAGTATACCTCTGAAGTTACGCTTTTCACTATTGACACGATTGAGATTTGCCAAGGCCTTTTGTTCTTTAACAGCTCGACATCAGTTCATTCGAGTTCGCTTGTATGCCTTCATTCTTCTTGTTCAATCAAGCAACAATGCTGATGATTTGACGACATTTTTTAATAACGCACCAGAGTTTATCAGTGAGTTGTTATCTTTATTAAGTTATGAAGATGGAATTCCTGAAAAAATTCGAATTTTGGCTATTCTATCATTGGTTGCTCTCCACCATGATCGAACTTACCAACCTATGGTTCTGTCTTCTGTATCTGCTGGTGGTCATTGTGGGACCCTTTCCAGTCTTATGCAAAAAGCTGTAGATTCGATTATTAATGGCTCCATGAGATTTTCTATTCTTTTTGCTGAAGCACTGCTTGCTCTTGTCTCTTTATTGGTTTCTTCAACTCCAGGTTCTTTAGCTCTGCAAGAAGCAGGATTTATACCCAGTATTTTACCCCTTTTCAAGGATACTAACACCCAACACTTGCATCTTGTTAGTATGGCAGTTCGTGTAATTGAAGGTTTCTTGGATTTTCATAATCCCTCTTTAGCATTATTCAGAGATTTAGGGGGCTTAGATGATGCCATTGCACGTCTTAAAATTGAAGTTTCACAAGTTGAAGGCGGAACAAATGGCACTGGAGAGAGAGTATTGAATGATAGCAAGGGCAAACAAATCATAAGTAGTCTGTCTCAATTAGATAAGCAACCTTTTTCTTCAGAAACTATTATTACGCATGACAGGAGGTCACTCATTAAAGCTTTACTTCGTACAATTTCACTTGCAACCTATGTTCCTGTAAACTCTGCTCGTGTTGGTGGATCTGAAGAGAACATCTTACCAACATGTTTGTCCATAATTTTCAAGAGAGCTAAAGAATTTGGTGGCGGGATATTTTCACTTGCTGCAAATGTTATGAATGATCTTATACACAAAGATCCAACATGCTTTTCTATCCTTGCTGCAGCTGGTGCACCTGGTGCTTTTATTGATGCTATTGACATTGGTGTACCTTACTCTAGCGAAGCTGTAAGTTGTATTCCCCAGTGCTTAGATGCGTTGTGTTTGAATAATAGTGGTCTTCAAATGGTCAAAGAACGTAATGCACTTAAGTGCCTTACAAAGATCTTCACTTCTACATCATATTTGAGGGCACTGAATGAACAATCGTTGGAACTCTTGTCTAATGGGTTGGATGAATTGATGCGCCATTCATCAGTGCTGCGTGCTTCTGGTGTTGATGTGCTCATTGATATTCTTAATACAATTTTAAGGACTGGATCTTCAGAATTTTTCTCAGAATCACAGAGCTCTTCAAAGCACATTCCAATGGAAATTGACCTAGAAGAAAACATGCCTAGTTCCCTTGGCAAAGGAGATGTATCTGAATCTGAGAATGCATATCAAATGAATGAATCATCTACTGGGTCATTTCTTCGGGAGTATATTTCCAATGCTGCTCGTCTTCTTGAACCTGTACTTCAGAATGCTAACACCATCAATGCTTTTATTGAAAAAAAGGGCATTGAATCCCTTCTTAAATTGTTAACAATGCAAATTGTGCCTATTTCTATTGCTGTCTCTCAGACCATATCAAATGCCTTTAAAAAATGTTCAGCTCAAAATTCTTCTTCTTTGGCTATGGCTGTCTTTTCATTTATGAGGGAACATCTTAAACTGACCAATGAACTGTTGAGTTCGGTATCCGAAACCAAGCTTGTGGAAATCGAAAATCTAAAGCAGAAAGAAGTTTTGAAGTGTCTTTCTTGCCTTGTGGGGCTTTTTACTCTTTCTGCTCTTCTTTTGAAGGGATCACCAAATATGATATCAGAGTTGGGATCTGCAGATGCTGATATCTTTAAAAAGCTTGCCATGACTTACAAGGAAATTGTTTGGCAGATATCTTTATGTAGTGGCTCATCTGATGTTAAAGGTGTTCCTATTCAGGAGGATGGTAATATAGACACTTCAGTGACCGAAATTGCTGGAAGGGATATGGATGATGATGGAAACGTTGTACAAGTCTCTCGTTATTCCAACTCCTTGTCAATTAGGGGCAGTTTAGCAGCTCGTAGTCATTGGAGAACTGAACATGGTCTAGCATCCATCCATCATTCTTCTGGATCTATGCACCGTTATAATCGTCATTCACTTTTACGTGGACGTGGTGACAGGATTCCTAGGCAGCTAGACCTGCCACTGTCAGATTCAAAAGGGTCTTCTAGCACATTAGAAAATTCCCATATGCAAGAGGTTAGAAGCAGAAGTGTTGAAGTTCTTGTACTTGAACTTCTGAGAAAACTTAGCATCGGAATACGTTCTTTCCTTGCTGTCATTGTGAAAGGATTATCTGCTCATCGGAGGGATTCAAGTTCTGTAGATGCTACGAATCTTGTGGCAACTGTTGCAAAGTTTTTTCATGGTGCTCTTTGTTATCCAGGACATACCACACTTGGCCATGAATTAACATTATCAGTAAAATGTCATTATCTTGGAAAAGTTGTGGAAGACATGGCTGCTATAACTGTGGATAGGCGCCGCACATGTAATTCTGCACTAGTGAACAGCTTTTATGTTAATGGTACATTCAAAGAGCTTCTAACTACATTTGTGGCCACAAGCCAGCTGCTGTGGGCAATGCCTTTCACAGTTCCAGCTTCGAGGCTAGGTCAGGAGAACACTATTGTTGAGAAAGCATCTCATAGATCATGGCTACTGGATACATTGCAAACATACTGCTGCTTACTTGAATATTATGTCAATTCATCTTTGTTGTTATCCTCGGATGCATCTTCTGATACGCAGCTTCTTGTTCAGCCTGCCGCAGCTGGTTTGTCAATTGGTCTTTTTCCTGTGCCTAAGGATCCTCAGTTGTTTGTTCGTATACTGCAATCACAAGTATTAGATGTGATACTTCCTATATGGAACCACCCTCAGTTCCCAAATTGCAGCCCATCATTTATTACCTCTGTGAACTCTGTGCTGACTTACATATACTTGGGGGTTGGAGATCTGAAGCATGGTCGCAGTGATGCCACAGGAGGTACTAAGGGAATATTTACTAGTCCACTTGATGAATCAACTATTTCCACTATAGTTGAGATGGGTTTTACTCGAACTCGTGCTGAGGAAGCTTTGAGGAATGTGGGTGCAAATAGTGTTGAAATGGCGACTGATTGGCTATTCAGTCACCCTGAGGACTATGTTCAGGAGGATGTGCAGTTGGCACAGGCACTTGCTCTCTCACTGGGGAACACATTTGAACCATCTAAAGAAGACAGCAATGCCATGTCAATAAATGCCTATGTTGAGACTATGCGGGAGGCTCCTCCTGTTGATGATATTCTTGCTGTGTCAGTCAAGTTGTTTAAATGGACTGATGACTTGGTCTTTTCCTTAACGGATCTATTTCTGGCACTCTGTCACAGAAAGAATGGGGAAGATTGTCCGATGGTGGTTCGCTTTCTTATTCAGCAGCTTAAGCTTTGTCCCTCAGATTTTTCAAAGGATACAACTGCACTTTGTTCACTTTCTCATATATTGGCATTGCTACTTCACGAGGAAAGTAGTACTAAGGAGGCAGCTGCAGCAAGTGGTCTCATTTCCTTTGCATTAGATGTGTTATCCAACATTAAATATGGGCATGAGTCTAAATATGAGGCTTCTTCAACAAAAACTGCAACTTCTTTGCTGCTTATAATTGATAGTTTGGTCCAATTGAAACCCAAATTTATCTCTGGAATGGCTGTTGGGGCTGGTAAATCTTCATCTAATTTATGTGGAGCAGAAATTACATTAGCAAATTTACCACCGATTACTGACAATAGCGCAGCAGTAGATGGTCATGAGAAAGAATCTATTGATGTTTTTGAAAGAATATTTGGAAAGTCTACTGGTTTTCTCACTGTTGAGGAAAGTCAAAAAGCATTGTCTATCACCTGTGAATTCATTAAACAGCATGTTCCAGAAATTCTTATGCGAGCTGTCCTACAGTTATCTGTACGGTTGACTAAAACACATACATTGGCAAACCAGTTTCTTGAAAGTGGAGGTTTGGCTGCACTTCTTAATCTTCCAAAATCCTGTTCCTTTCCTGGATTTGACAGTTTGGTGTCTGTTATTGTCCGACATCTCATTGAAGACCCGCAGACTCTTCAAACTGCAATGGAATTGGAGATGAGACAGAGTCTGACAGGTCATGCTGGTCGTTTTTCCCCTCGATTGTTTTTAACATCCATGGCATCTTTACTTACCCGAGATCCTGCTGTTTTTATGAGAGCTGCAGCTGCAGTTTGCCAAATAGAGTCATCAGGTGGAAGAACAAATATTGTCCTGAAGAAGGAAAAAGAAAAAGATAAGGACAAACTAAGAGTTTCTGGTACTGATACTGGACTTGTCTCCACAGAGTCTATTCGGATGCCTGACAATAAGCTGCAGGATATACCAGGCAAATGTTCTAGGAATCATAAGAGGCTTCCCGCAAACATTTCTAAAGTTATTGATCAACTTTTGGAAATTGTTTTAAGCCATCCATTACCAGAGAAGTCAGAAGAAGTTGCTAGGTCCTCCAGTCCTGTGCAAACAGATAAGCATGCAGTACAAGAGAAAGGCAAATCAAAAGTTGGTGAAAACGTAGGAATGGAAGAAAATCTACCTGAAAGATCTGCATGGCTTTCTAAGATGACATTTGTGCTGAAGTTGTTGACTGATATTCTTCTCATGTATACTCATGCTGCTGGAGTAATATTAAAACGTGATGTAGAGACAGTCCAATTGCAAGGTTGTTGTGGTCAATTGGGTGGTTCAAGTCATAGTGCATTACTGCATCATATATTGCATCATCTACTTCCACTAGCTTCTGAAAAATCATCTGGAGCCTCAGATGAACTGAATGCTAAACTGTCTGAAAAAGCATCATGTTTCTTAGTAGTGCTTTGTGGTAGATCTACTGAGGGCCGCAGGCGACTTATTATTGAAATATTAAAAACATTTTCATCATTTATTAATGAAGAGGAAGATTCCTCTAAATCATTTTTGATTCCTGACAAAATGATCCTGACTTTTGTGGAGTTGATAAATTCCATCTTATCTAGAAATTCTTCTAGCAATGTACCTGGCCCTGGATGTTCACCTGATATTGTAAAAGCCATGATAGATGGAGGAACAGTTCGTTACCTTTCTTGCATGCTTCAGGTGATTGATCTGGATCATCCAAATGCTCCGAAGGTTGTAAATTTGATTGTCAAGTGTTTGGAAAATCTCACAAGGGCTGCCAATACTGATCAAGTTCTGAAGTTGGATGGACATACTAAGAAATTATCAACATTGGCACTGGGAGCTGGTGATCAGAGTAATGCAGCAACTGATAATGTTCACCATGACCAAAATGGAAATTATGATGACATGAATGCCAATCGAAGTGCTGCTCTGTTTCCAAATGAATCTTCTCATAGCGAGAGGAGTCATGATGTTCAAGATGTATCTATTGTGCAAAATACTAGAGCAAATCTAGAGAATCAAACGATTAATCCACCTGCTAATGATGAGCTTGTATTCATGCATGAGGAGATGGATGAAGGTGGTGTAACACCTAATACAAATGACGTTGGATTGACTTATCAGGTTGCTGACCAGAATATTGATGACACGGGTGATGAAGATGATGAGAATGTTGGTGAAGACATTGAGGATGATGAGGAGGATGATGATCAAGATGAAGAAGAGGATGTAGCAGAGGAAGGTGCTGCCATGTCTTTAGCAGATACTGATGTGGAAGATCATGATGATAATGATAACCTCATGGATGATGAGTTTAACAGGGAAGATGACCACTTTCCTGATAATCCCCTTATAGAAGTTAGGCGGAGGGAAGGTTTGACAGGTTTAAATCATATGCGTCTTCTTAGAGCACCTGCTGATTCAAATGCTCTCATTGACATTGCTGAGGATTATTTTGAGGGTTTTGATTCTGATGATTTATATCACCTTCATCGCCCATTTAGTATAGGACACAACCGTCAAAGTAGTAGCAGGACTTCTGAGATTTCTAGGCTTGATGCGTCTGCATTTCAACACCCTCTACTTGTGAGACCACCAGGTTCTGGGGACCTGTTTACCTCATCATGGTCTACAAATGGAAGCTCATCAAGAAATTTAACCTCATCCTTTGCAGGTCTTGGTTCATCCCATCTCAACATATTTGGTACTACACTGCCATCTGAGCATGCTTCTGTAGCTCCTATTTTTGATGACCATTTGGATGGTGATGCCCACTCACATTTAATTAATTTTTCACATGGAATGAACTCTGGCCATGTTTCTGGAAGAAGGGGGCTTGGCGATAGCCGTTGGACTGATGATGGCCAGCCTCAAGTAGGGAGTCATGCTTCTGCAATTGCTCAAGCAGTAGAAGACCAATTTCTGACTCACATGTGTGCGACAATGTCTGTCATTAACCCTCAAACTAAAGAAAAATCTGTGGATGAAAACTCAGCTAATCAACAATTACCAACACTGCTTGTTAATGCCCAAGCAGATGAAGCAATTGAACTTACTGCTGAACCAATCAACAACCAATTTCAAGTTCCGAGGAGTACTTCAGTTAATCAACATCTGAATTTTCCTCTTGAAGGTTGTTCTTGTCCTCCAAGTTTGTCAGATGAAACAGTGGCTGTTCAGCAGGCTGCCACTACGGAGGATAGGCATCAAGGGGCATCTGAAATGAGGAAGCAAACTCCTGATAACCTGAATGCCACAGATAATACTCAAATTAATCTTGAAGTTGAATCTATCCCTAGAATTGCAAGGATGGATACTATACCTGAAGTTGATTCCTCTTCCTTGCCAATTATGAATAGCCAGATTCGAATTGACACTGAAATACTTGATAATCTTCATGGTACAGAAGTATACAATGAAGGTGGTATCCCTATCTCTGGCATGCAAGAATCTATTAATGATCATGCTGGTTCTTCTCCTGGAAGTACTGAAGCTCATATGAACTCTGTCAATACAGTTCAGAATCAGAACATTGATCTATTGCCAAACAGAGATGAGTTATCTGTTCCTCAAATCATACAAGTTACTGAACAAACTAATCAGGCTGATCAACTAGATAGCAATGAGGCTTTCGGTGCCAATGCAATTGATCCTACATTTCTTGAGGCACTTCCAGAGGATCTACGTGCTGAAGTTCTAGCTTCACAGCAAGATACAAGGCCCACACAAGCTAACCAAGCTACAAATTATGGTCCACCACCTACTGAAGAAATAGATCCTGAATTTTTAGCTGCTCTTCCTCCAGATATCCAAGCTGAAGTTTTGGCTCAACAACGAGCACAACAAAACTTACAACTTGAGCAAGCTGAGGGGCTACCAGTTGAAATGGACAATGCATCCATTATAGCTACTTTCCCTCCTGAACTGCGCGAAGAGGTGTTGTTTTATGACTTATAATTTGTGTTCCACAACAGAATTCCTTATTCTCTACTTTTTTCTATCTAGGTACTTTTGACCTCTCCTGAAGCAGTTTTGTCCAGGCTACCTCCAGCTTTGGTTGCCGAGGCACAAATGCTCAGAGATAGACGAAACAATCGGTATCACTACCGAAACACCCTCTTTGGAGGCAACCATAGGCATGATGGCAGGAGAATAACAGTTAATAGGCAAACAGTAGTGGATAGAGGAGTGGGTGTAACAATTGACCGAAGGATTCTATCTGCAAACCCAAGCACTTCAAAGAGCAAAGAAATTGAAGGGCTGCCTCTTGTTGATGAAAGTGCTCTAAAGGCTCTTATTCGTCTATTGAGATTAGCTCAGGTACTTCTCTTCCTCTTCATTAAAATACATTTTGTAGTTAAAGATGATGCCTGACAATGAACTTAATGGTGATACTGATATTTTGATTTCGCTATGCATGGTTGGACCACTGAATGACTAAAATTTGAATATGTATATCCTCCTGCACATTTAATGGTGGTTAGACCGTTCGGAATTTCCATCATCTCAAACCTCATCAGGCATTTCTACTATAGGGTGAAATCATTGTGTTTCTATGTGTAATGGTGATTGATATTTTGATTTCTGTATATATGGTAGGTGCACTTAATGTCTGAAATTTAAATATGTTATATCATTCTTAATATTTAAATAAGTTATATCATCCTTAATGAGTAAATTTCATCCTGCACGTTTGATGGTGGTTTTGGAACTTTCATGATCTCACAACCTTAATGGACATTTTTATTATAGGATGAAATCAGTGTGCGGCATTCAATGCGATGCTAACCAAGGTTTTTAAGTATAATTTCAAGCTAGAGTTTTCAATGCTTGGACAGACTAATACTATTTTGATGTCATGTTGACATATTGATACGTGGTGCTGATGGCCGGTGCTTGAAGGCTACTTACATAGAGGAGTTTGGTTCATGTGAGGAGTATTGGATTGTGTCTCAACATAGCACATGGAAGAACATGAAATTGAAGAAACAGTTGGACCAATCAAAATCCTAGTTAATCAGCAAATTTGTGGACTTTGATGAAATGAAGAAGAGAAAGGAGGAGGTCATGCCTCGACATAGCCCATGGAAGAAGACGAAGCTAGAGGAGTTGAACAAATCAAAACCCGAATGCGTTGGTGGATTAACTTGAACGAAAATGAAACCGCAGGTTTAAAATTGACGTGAGCTAATGGTCGAACTGAAATAACCTGACACAATGGCAAATTGGTGTACTTTTAGTAAATCTCAACCGTGGATGGATTAGAATTTTATTCTGCTTTGGTTAGCATGGCGATGCTTTTGTTCCTCTAACCAATCAACACATGCGGTAGGCTTGATATGAAAGTCAGACTTTGGCAACACTTTGTGATAAGGGTGATGATTTTGAAAGCTTTCATAGGGCCTTAAGATGACCACAAATCCATGCGAGGTTGACAATGATTCCATGCAAGATCTGCAAGGCTTCTAGGAGATGGTAATGAATTTTGTGAGGCTTCTGCAAGGTCTCAAGACAACAACTTCATTTATGGTTGGTGAGGTCTTAAGACAGGGATGGCTTTGCTTATGGTTTGTGAGTTCCCCAGATTGTTAGTGGTTGCTTCTTCCTCCTTTGGTATTTACTTTTCTCCTATGCTTCCTCCATTAAGGTTTGTTCTCGGCACACCCATCAACACCAAGAGATAACATGACTAGAACACCTCCTTTAGGTTTGAACTAAAACCCAAATTCGGCCTGAGATTTCAAACCATAATCTCTACTCAACCTTCCCTGCACAAGAGAAGATTTCACGTCGAGGAACAAAACGAGGGAAAATTTGCACAATAGCTAAAGAACTCAGGAAAAAAAAAATCAAAGGTCCGTTTTCATAAGCACCTACAGCCCAGAGCATCAACTATTCTCATATTGGAAAAAATAGTTTCTGATCCTGGAAAATATCTACACAATATGTTCAGATTAGAGATTCACAAATTGCAAGCACATAGATTTTTTAGTGCAGATTATACACATCAAAATCTACATAGTTTGTAGCACAGCAAAAACTGTTGGGATGTGAAGGTTTGGCTAGATCAGGTGAATAAACAACAGACTTAAATTTTGTGATTCACCCACAAAAACAACAATAACACAAATGATTAGTGTAAAAAAATATAGGTAATGGAAATGAAAGATAAACAGTATGCAGGACTGTAATACAATAATTATACGTGTTTTAGAAACTCTGCTTCTACTCTACTACCTATGACGTGCTCAATGTGTCATCCTGGAATAGATCCACCATTACCGCCTCTTCACAAAAGCTAACTTTGGTAAGCTATAAATGAGAATACACCAAAACTCAGCCAATGAGATTTCATAAGCTATCACAAGGTTAATCAATAATGGAATTTCACTCGCAATAAACCTCACCTCTCCTCTTAATAATGAAATCAAAGGAAAGGAGAGAGGAAAATACCAAGAGCTTGATGGAGATGACACCTTCAACCTAATCTAAGCTCTTAGATCCTTTTTTGAGTACTTGATCAGTAGGAGCATTGGAGAAAATGATTAAAATGATAAGGTTATTGTGCCCTCAAGTGCTTACATTCAAAGCTCTCCAAAGGATCACATTTGGATGCCTCTACTCGATTGGAAGAAGCCTTTAGTCGACTTGATGCACACAATTGATCATTGGATGACAACAACTATATTGTCATTCTACTGGTAATTGTTTCCAGTCTACTACTCAAACCTGCAGTTATTTAAACCTTCTTCTCGATGAGCTAATCAGTTGGTTTGATTGATTAATTGATTGTCATGTTCAGTTGACTGGAAATTTTGGTTGTTCTCCTCAGTTGATTAACACACCATTATAAACCTCCACAAAGGTTGGGACTCAAGCTGCTTGACAAAATGTGTGACCAAGGCTTCACAACCAAGCCCTAGGTAGTTAACCCACTAACTAGGCAAACATAATATTATTAACTACCCAAGATTAACTCTCATGACTCTCTCATATTTAGGATGTAAGTTCATTGAGTCCACTGTGCTCCTTGTCAATCTCCTACTGCAATAACTCCATCCAAGCCTTCATCTCTTTTCACTGGGCTCCTCATTGAGCTAATGTGACAACAAGAAAAGCCAAGCTCTCGAGTTTAGGAGTCCATGACTCTATGTCCAACAACTTAATCCCATCAAGTCCATCAAACTCCTCACTCCACTAAGCACGTGATAACCATGATCGCCACGTCAACAACTTGGTGTCACTAGTTAACAAGCTCCATATGCAATCTCTAATGGAATTGTCACAACTACTTGCACACTGAATACATATATCAAACCACAAGTCACATCTAACTTAAACCATATTGCTAAAATGTAGGAGCCAAAACTCCAACCATGTAATGATACTTTTGAACCTTGCTCCCATTGTCTTCTCTTCTTTTTTTTCTTCTTCTTCATCTCTCTCTCCCTCCACATCCAATTCATCACTAACACCATGTGTCAACATTTTGATATACTATCAAAACTCTATAGTTTTAATTGTCTTAGTTCAACACTATTAACTCTTCCACAACTTGAGTTTTCAATCTTTTATGAAACAACCATGATTGTTTCATTAGGTAAACAATGTTCAAAAGTAACCTTACATATTATGAAACACATAAAAGGTAAGTTTATCCTTTTTGAAACTAAATTTTTTTGCTAAAAAATTTTAAAATCATAAAATCCTATGTTAACCCATTTGCAACCCAAGTTTGCCTACTAACCATGTTCTAGTAAATGTGAGAGGTATAGGTAAGTCTTTGTTGAATAGATGGTAAGTCTAGAGGCTAGGGGGAGGGATGTGAATAGCTGATTGCTTCGTTTTTCTTGTTCATGATTGCAATCAAGGTAATATGCCATGGAATATCAAATACAAGACATAAAACAAGAACTAATGCTAGCACTTACTCTTTATGTAGTTCGAAACCCCTGATACCTAATATATGACCTATGACTCATCAATGAGCCAATCCCAAAACCCCTTTATTTTTTCTCCTTCTTGCATGCCTTCCAGAGGTAAAGAAACTTCTTTAAATGTGAGCTTACAAACAACAATAAGACCAAGGATTGAAATCTTGAGTTGTATCGCTCGATACTGGCGAAAAATTTTGTTCCGCCAACAGATCGACACCGGCATAGGCGTTTCGGTCGGGATACCGTTCGGAGGTGTTGCTCAAGTCCAGCAACACCACCGGAGGTGTCACTCGGGCTCGACAATGCCACCCGAGGCGTCGCCTCAATTTGCACTAACATTAACTCATAGAGTTTATAAACCTTAATTCTAACACTCACCTAAGAGTTTGAGAGGCTTAAGGATTAAATGAAAACTTGGTGGTGAATAAAACCTAAATTCAGACTGAAACATTCTGAAACTAGAGCTTCAGATAGATTCTAGTCGATTGAAGTGGCTTTTCAGTTGACCATTCACAAAATTCTGTCGTGAGTTCTGTGCTTTCCAACATTTAAATTTTGAAAATACAAAATTTTATATAGACTTTATCCATGTAAAAGAGTTCTCTATGAAAATAATTATTTTTTAAAGATTGACACAAAGTTGAAAAGCCTTGAAACCCATAGTGTTTTAATCTAAACTTTATATCTATTTGATTTCGAAAAACTTCTATGGGCATATACGTTCAACAAGAATTTTATAAAACTATTTTATTTTAAATGGACATTTTAAAAATAATTTTTGACCATGATCATTGAGCTATATGCGCATAGCTTGCACATAAGCATTCCCTAGGATTTGTCATGTCAATAATCCAATGTGCTCTGACTCATATTGACCAAATATACTTCAGTCAGCTGAGCCCTAAAATAAAAACACATAGAAATATTGAATTATCCTAAGTTGATTAACGAGTCAACTCAAGTTCTAGTTG
>JBBMKF010000007.1:2097008-2142177 GCA_037834155.1 Curcuma caesia | reverse complement strand
ACATATCTCCTCTCCTCTTTCTTCCTTTTGGCATTATGTGCAGGAAAAAGAGCATCTTCTATGACAACTTTATAAAGACTGTCTGGGCACATGTGTAGTTTGTTGAATCCACAAAAGACAAATGTTGACCAGTCCATTTGACTAGCCTTGCCAAATCATCCTCATTCATGACTCCCCCTTGACCCTTGACTTTTACCTTAGAGAAAGAGCCACGTCATTTATGCACCGGCATCATACACTATAACATTTTTTTTGAATTAACATTTTCTTAGGGAAAATGTATTGTTGTGTACTTATTGGTTCAATAGAATTTGAACACTGTAGATATTAACTTAGTATAATATAGTGGCGTTGATTTGGGAAGAACAACACCATAGTAGTGTTGATCTTCCGAAGAACAACACTAGAGTTGTGCTAATCTTCAAAAATCAATATCAGTGTCTATGCTAGTTGGCACGCGATTATAACTTTATTTACGAGACTTATAATCAGGATTGTACACCATATATACTTTCTACACACTCACCACTTTCATCTCATTGTAAGTTTTTAGAAATCTAAGTTGTTTATAATCATAAAATTGATTTTTTTTTTATAAATTATGATTTAGATGCTTTAGAAAACAAAATAATGGATGAATTATTGACGAGGAGTATAATGGAAAATATGTTCGCCCTTTAGCAATTCTAAAAGTGTAGCGTGCCTTTTAGAAATTTCGTAAATTTAGATCAATTGCCGAATGATTAACTAAGTGTAGGAAAAGATGATTATATTCATTAGATTAGACGATTCTCAAATTTATATGAAAAAAAAATAAATCATGAAATTAATTTTGTCACCGAATGTTCAACGAAACTCTTTGATGTGTGGTCAACTTGATATTTCTGAAAACTTTCCCTAAAGCTCCACGTTTCAGTTCACAATCTGGATGCACCCCGCCTTGCGTGCGGTTTGGTGCATCCTCATGTCGTCAATCTAAGGCGGGCGAGCGCGCGTCGTGAGATCGATGAGGCAAGACGAGGGGAGTGGTTTCTCCTGTTAATACTCCGTTCTTCTTTCTCTCTACAGTCTTGGGCGGAAGCGGCCCTCGTTCGAAGTGCCGCAGGCTAGGTATTTCTTCTTGGCCTCTCCCTTTTTTGTTGTTTTAGTTGCTTTCAGTTAGAGTCTTTCCCAAGATTTCGTCTTTGCTTTCTTTCTGTTTTGGATCGGACATTGTGGTGGTGGATGCCGGCCGCGTCTATTTGGATAACCACACTTTCGCCTTCCCTCTTTGATTAGGGTTTCTCCCTATGTGGTCGACGCCTTCCACCCGTTCCTCCTCCTCGTGCTCCTTTGTCTCGCCGTTGCTGCACACTTTCGCCTTCCCTCATTGATTAGGGTTTCTCCCTCTGCGGTCGACCACCTCCACCCGTTCCTCCTCCTCGTGCTCACATTAATTGTATTCCCATGTGGTCTTTCTGTGGAAAAATGTATCAAAGCTTTGAGATTTTTTTTTTCTCCGTCAAGAAAAGGGAAAATGAATTGTTTTGAGTTGTTTTTAGTGGAAGCAAACTATTTCGAGTTGTTTTTAGTGGAAGCAAGCTCCAGCATTTGCTCAAACCATTGAGAACATGACCCGAGACTTTGATTTTGGAGTAAAGAAAAACAAAAGTCCCCGGAACCTATGCGAGTCTTTTGAATGTTATTGCTTCTAGCTTTTTCACCAATCTCACTTGTTGAAATCTAAGCTTGAAAGTAGAGTTTTGCTCATAATTAAAAAAAGTTCCAAAACCTTTATGCTGTGTCTATTGACTTAACTGAAGGAATTGAAATCAATGGAAAACTGCAAATACAAATCCTAATGCTTGTCACAGAGTCTTATGCTTGTCCTTAAACAATCCTTTATTTACACATTAGCAACTTATTGAAAAAAAATACAAATTCCAATGTCCCGTTTCCTTTCCCCTGCTCAAAAAGAAACACACCATTAGCATTTTTTTCCTTGCTTCTACTGATTAAATTAATTGGTTTGCCCCATCGGATGTCCACAATTGGTGGTTTAATGACTCCTCTGGCTATGATGTGTTCATGTTCCGGTCAAGGAGCAGCTAGAAAACATATTGTGGCTAGAGGAGGTACCGGATGTAGAACAACAGATGTAAGGGTTCTCCCTGTTAATCAAAGCCTTTAGAAGCCTATGAAGTTTGTTATTGTTTGATTTAGACGTGGATTTGCATGAGAGAGAAATTGTTTACTTTTGGCATGTAGCTTGATGTTAAAATAGTGAATTTTGAAATGGTCGTATGAACAATGGGATCAAATCCTGGTTGTCACATGTGCAAATACCTATTAGTCAACTAGCTTTTATAAAGTTATTACCATTTGTTTGAGCTCAGTTTAATAGTTTAATATCCCTCATGTTTGATCAATTGTTACTTGTTGTGTGGGTCATTCAACTAGTCTTTATTTAAATTTTAATAAGTGACCATGATGATGATGCAAACCCTATCATTATTTATGTTTATATAGAATATGGAGTTCTTACCTAATCAAATTGTGGACAACCCATTTTTGACTTATTGCATTTATCTATTAAGAGTATATGGATGTTTGAAGGGCTATTTATGGGGATTGCTAGTCATCAAGTTTCTCAAATCTTTAGTTTTCTCTAGAGTACTATTATGTTGGTCGAACAATGTCTGTTGAATCAATTGTGCTTATTGTAATATTTCAGTTGTATATTGGGTCAAGTCATGGCTACAGTTTATTTTAGAACTTAGTTGGATTTTAGATTTTATAGTATATATGAAATATAGGAAATCTAATTGTCTAAGATTTGGAATATGGAATCTAAGAACACTTACAGGTAAAATAATAGAGGTAGTAGATACGATGATTAGGAGAAGAATTAATATTTTTATGTGTACAAGAGATAAAATAAGTAGGAGAGAAGGCAAAGATGATAGAGAAATCAGGTTTTAAGTTATGGTACATAGGAAAGAGTAAAATAAGAAATGGAGTAGATATTGT
Source organism: Curcuma caesia (assembly GCA_037834155.1). Taxonomy (NCBI): domain Eukaryota; kingdom Viridiplantae; phylum Streptophyta; class Magnoliopsida; order Zingiberales; family Zingiberaceae; genus Curcuma; species Curcuma caesia. The sequence goes on along the minus strand of JBBMKF010000007.1, from coordinate 2,139,168 downwards.
TGTTGATAGTTCACTAAAGAATGAAGTAGTGGTAGTAGTTAAAAGAGGGATATGATTATAACTCTCAAGAAAATGGTGGCGAAAGAAACTATTAATGTAATTAGCATATATGCACCTTAAGTAGGATTAGATGATCACACCAAATCTGGATTTTAGGATGACCTAGATGAGGCATTACAAAACATTCTACTAACCGAAATCATTTTAATAGGAGGAGATCTAAATGGACATATAGGAGTGAAAAATGAGGAATATGATAGGGTGCATGAGAGTTATGAGTTTGGAACAAAAAATGTAGAAGGAAAAATTATATTGGATTTTGCGATAGCATATGACTTTATACTATGTAATACGTTTTCTAAGAAAAGAGAATAACACTTGGTCACATTCAAAAGTGGGAATAATAAATCTCAAATTGATTTTATTATGGTTAGGAAGAAGGTTATAAAGATTTATAAAGATTGCAAGATAATCCTTAGAGAAAACTAATTACCCAATATAGGTTAGTAGTTTTTATATACGCCTCAAGCATTGTATTAATAAAAGGAAAATATGCACGACTTCTAGAATTAAGTGGTGGAAGTTAAAGGATGAGAAACAAAATATATTTAAGGAGAGGGTAGGAGTATTATGAGAACTATACGGCGACTTGAATATAACATGGATAAAATGATATCAAAGTTGAAAATAGTTGTCAAGTGTGTATTCGGCGAGTCCCTAAAAAACTTATTATGAAGTCCTTAGACAGTTGATATGGTTAGTTTTAGACAAGAAAGGATAATTATAAATTATAATATCTACATGATAAGGTCTATTTATGACACATTTTGCAGAGAGATTCTACAAGGTGATTCAAACTTTCATGTTGTTTTTTGCTTTTTTGTTAATTTTTTAAAACTGTTTTGCAGGGCTTGGGCTTGAGTTTCATGTGGATTAGGATAGTGGATCGTACAGTCCATTAGGCCGAAGGGAGCTTATTTAATCATAATCACTCTTGCAATCAAAGGCAGAGATAGTGCTAGAATATTTTCTGAATGGGTGCGTGATGCTTTTATAAATCTTAAATATATAAAAAGATAAAATGCATGATTTTTTTTTATCAAATCTTCTGCAAAAAGTTATTCACATATTTTACAATTATCAATATTTGTATGATTTCTGGTGCGAAATACACGAGTACAACATATTCAAAAGCCTTTTTTATATTTTTTCGAATGACCTATATATAAATCATCCATCTAAAATTTAACTAGGGTCAGGCCTGACCTGTTTGATGTAGCTCCATTTTTGGCCACTGAGTTGATGAACTGTGCACAAATTTTAAGCTAAATGCTTCGGTGCTCCTCTGCAGGTGGGTGACAAGGTCTATTTCACTTGTGATGACTTGGCTCTAGCTGACTATTATCGTGGGGTGGAGGTCCAGAGACTTCTTTCCAATTCTCTCTTGCACAGCAAGTGGTGTGATTTTCCTTTATTCAGTGATCTGCTTTTATCTTCTTGTTTCCTGTGAATCAAAGAATTCAGGGTTTCTATGTTTGCCCTACATAACCTGCAAGTTTTTTTTTTTTTTTTCCATTTAATGGTCTTTGGAGGATTTTTTTTTGTTGGTTTATGCTCATTTGATGTCTGTTGCAACTGCAGTCCTCAGGATGAGCTATACAAACTTCATCGACTTGTCCAGTGATGAAGAATCTGAGCAAGCAGATTTTGAAGATGTTAAACCTATTTTTCCTTCACAAATTAGTCATGGTAAAAGTGGGTGTTCCACAGTAAATGATCAGTCACTTCATAGAGGTGTCTCTTTAAAGCAAGAACTTGAGGAAAGCAGAAGTTCTACTAGTGGTTCCAGCGTAACAGATCAAGGGGGTCCTTCAGCTAATATGATTTCTCTGAACTTTGCCTCACCATCTTCTCATGGTCCTCTATGTCGACAATTCTGGAAATCTGGTGACTATGAAGTTGGACAAGCTATTTCTTCCACATCTGAAAGTAATCTTTTACCTATTATTGTTTGTGATTTAAAAATTGCTCTCCAAGGATTCTTGTAATGCTCTAATAATTGGTTTCTGGCTGGTAATTGTTGACAGTGATCCTCTTGCTATTTCTTTTGAGTAACTTGCTTTTACATGTAGTGGAGATGTAGGCTTATACATACACACTCATAATTTTGAGTCCACAATCTGTGGCACACTATCAATGCAACTAAACTCATTTACTTTCAGAACACCCTCAAGCTGGAGTTCCATATCTTCCATGCTAAGTTTGTCACTCATAAACATAATCAAGCTTCATGGAGTAGCTTAGCCAAAATGTGGACTTGTCTTTAGTAATTGATAGAAAGTAATATTAATCATTCTGATAAAATAAAAGATGCTTGTAACAATAATAGGCCATGTGGAGCATGACATGATTTTCATATGATTGTAGTTTTAGGTTAAGGGTTAGCTTTAAGTCATCATCTCTTTTACATTTGCATTAGATGAATTATCCAATTGTATTTTAGATAAATACATCCTTAAGCTAGAGCTTTATATCTACCATGCTAAGTTTGTCACTAAAAAATATAAATCAAGCTTCCTAGAGTGGCTTGACAAAACTATAGATTGTTGTAAGTAGATTACTTGAAAGGAATATTTAGTAATTATATTGATGGGATAAAGATATGTGATAATCTTATTTATTTGTGCTAGAGTTGCATTGGGGTCTAAGTAACATATGAATTTTCTCAGTTATACATTTGCATTAAGGATAAGCTCCAAGTCATTTTCCTTTCACATTAAAGTTAGATGAACTATCCAATCATATCCAAGATAAAGCTCTTACTAGTTATTTTAAGACATTATTTTGTTAATTGATGAGAGTGTAATTAGCTTAGTTTGAAATTTAAATTGTGTAGAGAAAACTTTAGCATTAAAAGGTTTTAAGATATTAGGAAAAGCCTAGTTGAGATTAAGTCAAAGAAATTTATGACACAATGTATCACATGCTTTTGTTCTGGTGGATGATATGGTGATCTGTTAAATCCGTGTTAGGCGACCTACATTTATCTTTTATCTTGTATTTATGTTTGATCTTATTCTAGTATGACTAGTCTATATCCAATTGTTGTAATATAACGGCGAACAATTCTCACCCATTGAAAAGTTAGCAATCTCACTTAGAGAAAAGAAATTAAAAATTGTATTTGTGGGAAAACATGACTTTGTAACTATATATAGGTTGAAAATATTTCAAAAATTATGGGATAGGATAGCGTAACTGATTTTAATAAAAATTTATTTAATTTTTTAATGTCTATGTGGGAAAGTTTGTTTGAGTATTTAGGAATTTGATTAGAAAGGTTGTTATTTTATGTAGAATAAGTAGTATTATTTTATGAAGTATAGGTCATGTTATTAATATTTAAAAAGGGGTTAACATCCCATGTATTAAACAAATTTTAAGCTAATACAATTTTCAATTTAAACATGCTATCAAAGTTGAAATTTGGTAATTCAATCTTATTACTAGCTCATCCATGAGTCATTTGCACTTTGATATATGGTTTGGTTCCTTGTCTCCTTATTCTTTCCTTACAAATAAGTTAACTCTTTCCTTTTTCATTCTTTAATATTCTATATTTATTCCAAATGTGACCCCTCTCTTTGTTTTCATGTCCTCTTAATCTTATTTTCCTTTACCCCTAGTTTTTCTACTCTAGTTTTGCTAAAATCATTTTGTTATCATTCCCTTGTCTTACTTGTGCTTGGACTCTTTTTGTTATCACCTCTTAACTCTAAAATTATATATATATATATCCTTTTGATTAGCATGTAAAAATAAAAAAATACAAAAAAATGTCTCAAATTTAATCTCTATTTTCAATCGGAGAAATACTCCTTGCTATATAAATCTCTTCCTTACCCGGAGAAATACTCCTTGCTATATAAATCTCTTCCTTACCAATAAATATGCTATCTTTTTTACCCATCAAGCTTATTAATTATAACTATTTGCTTTAGGAAGCACAGATTCTCTCATTGTTTCATATCCATGATAACTTCTTTTAATTTTTTATTGTCTTTATATTTCTTATCTTCTTTTTCTTTGTTTTTGATTTCCTATTCTTAGTATTTATCTTTATATTCTTTCTTTCCACCATTTTCATCTTTTAAAATTTCATTTCTTTTATTCTTTCTTTGTTCTTTTTCCTTTCCTTTTCTATTCTTTTTTTTTTTTCATTTCTGTGTGATGCTTTCAATCGAAACTCTAATACAACAAATCTCATAATTCACATTCTTCTCATCCCCTTCTCTCCTTATCATCATGAATTCTTTCCTCCATTGCATCCTCTACACCTATTACCATCTTTGCCTTTCATTGCTTTGTTATACCACCATCATTAGTTCTCTAATCCAAGATTTTTACTTTGCTCAATCCTCATTGTCTCTTTTACTAGTCTTCATAATTGGATTTCTTTTACCTAGATTTTCCCCCTTTTGTTTGTCCTTCATTGCTGTTTTTCTTTTATCAGCCTTCTAGTTGGATTTTTCTCTTTTACTCAACTTTCATTGTTGATTTTTTCTTTTAAGAACTGCTTTTACTAGTCTTCATAGTTCAATTCCCTTTTTGCTTGACTTTCATTGTTAATTTTTCTTTTTACTATTTTTTCTCTTTTGCTCAACCTTCATTGTTGATATTTTGTTTTACCGGCCTTTATAGCTGGATTTTCCCTTTTGTTCGGCCTTTATTGTTGATTCTTTTTTTTTCTTTTATTACCTTTCATAGTTGAATTTCTTTTACTAGACTTCAGAGTTCATAGCCTCATAATTGTATTTTTCCTTTTTGCCTGACTTTCAATTTTGATTTTTTTATTTTACTAGCTTTTATAGCTGGATTTTCTATTTTGCTCAACCTTCATTGTCGATTTTTTTCTTTTAGCACCTTTCATACCTGGATTTTTTCCTTTTGTTCAATTTTTATAGCTTGATTTCTTTTGCTTTTTTGTTGTATTTTTTTTGTCGCTTGGTGTTTATTGCCATTTTTTTGTTTTCTTTTACCAGCCTTCATAGCTAATTTTTTGCTGTCACTCAACCTTCATTGTTGATGTTTCCTTATTACCTCCCTTTATAGCTAGAATTTTTTTACGAGCTTTCACAACTCAACAATTGCGGTTAATAACATAGTCAATAATTTTAATTCAATTTATGATTGTTCAAACTTGTCTATGTCATTAATTTTTAAATTTATTTAAACTTCATTTTTTTAATATATTTTAAAATTAGGTAAAAGTGTTTAGTTTGTTTGAATAGAGTTTTTATTGGGAGAATTAGAGTTTTGATCAAGAGAATTAGAGTTTTGATTGAGATAATTAGAGTTTTATATAAATAAATTGAGTCGTTATTCATGAACAAAAAGTCTTGCATTAATGTATTGAGTTCATACTGTTGAAAATTGTATTAACTAAAACTTGTCAAATACATGGAATCCTAAATTGATAATATGACTTATTCTTCATAAATGATAGATTTTTCTAATACAATCCCAAAACAACAGTTTTCTAAAAGGACTTATTAAAAAAGTTAAAGACTTATTAAAAAGCTAGACAAGACTTTTGTGAAACTAGTTACACTATTATATCCTAGAATTTATGGAATATTTTAGTCTATATACGATTACAAAATTACCCTGTAATCTAGTGAGCTACTTAACCCTTTAGTAACATAAGAGGTACAAATTAACTAGCTGTCTAGTCTCCTTGATGTTGACTGGATTGTGAGTTATGCTAATTGTGGACTTATTATCATAATAAAGTTTTATTGGGTCGTCCCACTTGAGCTTCAAGTCTTCTAAGATAAATTTTCACCAAAGTAGTTCAGACACACATTGAGTCATTACTTGGAATTCTTCCTTTGCATTAGACCATGCTACCACATGCTCTTTCTTACTCCTCCATGTCTTTTAAATAGAATACCGTGTTCTTTTGGGGTATCATATTATTTGGTGAGCAACCAATGATACATTTCCTTTCTGTTATGACATTTTGCACTACCATTCTAAGTCTAAGATTTAGATCTATCGGAGTATTTGCTGCGTTGCATGTTGTCTTGTCTAGGAGATCTATAACTTATTTCTGTTGAAACATTAAACATATTTTTGTTGGGAGATAAAGATGTCTTGGAGTGACTAACATCATTTCTTGTCACAATTATATCATCGACATATACTAAGAGCATTGTGACTCCACTTAAAGAAGAGTGTTTAATAAATAATGTGTAATCCCCTTTGCTTTGTCTATAGCCCATGACAATCATATCTCTCACAAATCATGCTCGTGGTGATTGCTTAAGTTTATATAAGGTTTTCATATAGAGATTCCAAATTATTTCAATATCTTGGTGGGTTGGATTTTTAGGATGGAGGGTTGATGGAGATGTTTTGCATAGGATACAAGTAGGATCATTGAAATGAAGGAAATCGTTATTCTTTGTGATCGTAAAGTACCTCTAAAGTTTAAAGGGAAGTCTTACATTACAAAACGATAGTTAGACCTTTTATATCATAGGATATGAATCGAGCACACGAGCAGAAGATGAAAGTCGTAGAGATGAAAATGTTAAAGTAGATGTGCGGATATATAAGGATAGATAGAATAGGAAATGAGAACATTACTGTGAAAGTTAGGGTTGCGTTTACTAAGGGAAAATTCTAGATGACACATTTAAGATGATATGAGTATGTACTTAGGCGATTGGTACATGGCTTAGTTAGCAATGTGAGATCATGACAAATGCACACATTAATTAAGAAAGAGGGAGATCAAAGAAAACTTGGTTAGTAACGATGAAACAAGATAAAATTTATTTAAATATAAATATAAATGAGGATATAATAGGGGATCGAGTCCCAATGCAAATGAGGATCCATATAGCCGACCACAGTTAGTGGGATACAGACTTGGTTGTTGTTGTTATTGGTGGTGGTGGGTTAGATTTTTAGACTTGCACTAGTTCAGGAACAATCATCTTCTTTAGTCTCTCTTGTCAAGTCTCACATTCTCAATGACATTTAGATACTGACTGACAATGGAAGTAATGACAAGTCAATAAAGAAATACCCTCATCCTCTGGTATGAAATTCTCTCTCTGAAGATAACGTGCATTAAAGTAAGACGCTTGTTCATTGAAAGTAATGTCCACGAAGACATATAACTTATTTAATGAAGGATGATAACACTTGTTCTATTTTTGAGTTGAGGAATAACTTAAATATCCAAGTGACAATATTACATATAGTGTGCATGATTGGATAGAATGTTAAGAGTGTTTCCATTGGACTCTTGAACTCTAAAATTTTGAAAGGCAAATGATTTATAAGGTTATCAATGAGAGACCTCGTCCTCTTGATTAGCTATAAAAGCTGGTAACGGGAAACCCTGCTAAGGTTACCAATAAGATGAGCTCAATTTGGTTAACTAGGTATTCCTTAGAGATGCATTTACTAGCTACTTTATTTGCTTTCTTAATGACATTTTTAGAGGGTGCATTTGATTTGTTCTTTGAGTTTGGTTGACCTCTAACAATCAAGGTGGAAGAAGGTTTTTCTTTTGTTTTGGTCTCGGATACTGTATTGCTATAAGTCATCCATTGGCTTCCTATGATGATGTCAAAGTATTTGGTGCTATTGCATAATTTTTTTTAAGGCTTTCTTCAACCCTCTCACTTGCAATTTTAGGTTTCCATTTTCAACCTTAAGCTTCAACACGAGATTAATTATTCCTTTTCACATGGAGGTGAACTAACTCAGGCCTTAAGTATTTTTATTTTCCTTCGTATTGGGATTGCTCTTATCCTCATTCTTGTTCACTGAATTGGTTAGACTATCAATAGTAAGCAGTTCATCTACAAGAGAAGTGAACACGCACATTATTGTTTTTGCATGATGCTCCCTTTTTGCTAGTGCTAGACTCATTGCTTATTGTCATCACTTGATCATCAATTGCCAACAAGCTTCATGAGCTCCCTATGCATTCTCGAGCCTGTGACTACCTGCACATTATATAAGCAATATCAACTCCTAAAATAGCCCTAACTTTAATCATATTGTCAACATTAAATAATGTACTTAACTCCAACCACAAGGAAGTATTGTTTTCCCAAGAATGACATGCTCCAATCCATGCCAAAGCATGCAAATACTAGACTTGGGTCCACGATGCTAATTGCGAGACTAATATCGAAGTTGTCACTTGAATAAATATTAAACCTTGGAAGGATTGAGGTCAGTCTAGTCCAGAGTTGGGTGTCTGGCCAGATTGAGAACAGGCCAATGTGGACGTGTTGCTACAAGTAGGATGTTGAAACAATTTGATTGGGCTGATCTAATCTTCCCTCTTCTTCTTCCCCAATAATCTCCTGCTTCTCTTCTTCTTATTGTGTCCTCCTTCCTCTCTCCCTTCTTCCTGCACCACTTCCTTCCACTTCCCCCTTTTCCCCATGCTGGTTAGAATGCCCTTGTCCTTGTAGCTGAGTGGAAAAGATAACTTCAATGTTGCTCCCATATTGCTGTTGCCTTTAGTGGTGGAGCCAGTTACTTTCTCCGTCATGGAGCAGACATAAGGAACTTGTGATCTGCCTGGGGGAGTTACTGAATTGTATATCGGTTTGCTTATCAATTTTGTCAGTCCTTTAACATCTTCTTGTATCAACATCATCTGTTTTGGGCAGCATAGTCTAGACATCAGACCACGACATCAAAAGTTGAGCTATTTTGATCCTTTTTTTGTATCTTTGTGATGAGACTTACCTTTTTGTTACATTTTCAGCAATTTGATACGGTAGATAAGGGTTTAAATTTTACTTTTGTTTCCCATAATTATATGATGTTGGTTGGTTTACAAAAGCAAGTTTGCATTATCTGTGATTAGTTTTTCTACTTGAGCAGATGGTAGAAATCGCTTGCGCATCCATCCAAAATTCCTCCATTCAAATGCAACTTCACACAAATGGGCTTTTGGTGGTATGTGTTCCATTTAAATATTAGCTGGCTTTTTCTTTTTTGGTTTTATTACTTTATAGAGACTGTTGGCTGTACTATCTTTTTAATTAATTTGTTGCAGCTATTGCAGAATTACTTGACAATGCAGTTGATGAGGTATGCTCTTATTGATACCTATCTACTTACTATGTGCGGATACTCAATATTTACTAGCTTGAATTTTTTTTTCTCCTTTTTTCTGATATTTTGAAATAAGTTATCTTTTAAACTTTACAATGTTTATCATGCAATTCTCAGTTATACCAACACTACTATGATTTGACATTCTCAACCTATAGGCACAAAATGGAGCGACATTAGTTACCGTAGAAAAATTCATAAATTCATGTGATGGAAGTCATGCTTTTTAGTTGTGCTTACATGCTTATGAACTTGTGCTTCAAATTGGTACTGATAATGACAAGTTGTGTATGATGAGCAAGATGATGGAGGAGGAATGGATCCAGAATCTCTGCGTCGGTGTATGAGCTTTGGTTTTTCAGATAAACAATCAGGACTCTCGATTGGCCAATGTACATGCATTTTTTACTTGTGCTTCTGGTTTTTGCTTATTTCCATTATGACTGATAATGATACATAAATTTAACTCAAGATGGAAATGGTTTCAAGACAAGTACCATGCGGCTTGGTGCAGATGTAATTGTATTTAGCCGTTCCAAGAAGGAAAGGTAAAATTTTCTACTTAACATCTTACTCATCCTCTTTTAAAGAATTGTTTCTAGTTTTTTGATATTGAAGTCTGTTTCATAGATTCATGATATGTAATTGTTGTGTAGATGCAGAAAAGCTTGGTCTTTTAGATTTGAGTCTGATTATTCTTTCTAGTATGTGTATGGTCTTTTTTTTTTTTATAATTTTCTCTCTCCATTCAAATAAAGGTTTCACAAATTCTACAATTTTGTGTGTTCACTAGAAACTGGTACATTTGGTTGCTGATGCAGTTGCATATGCAGCTTCACTTCACTGTGTGCATTTAACTTATGTAAAAACACAATCTTAATGTTCACTTAGTTCAGTCATAGATACTAATTTATTATTTTGTTTTATATTATCTTTAAGAATAACTAGCTGAGAACATGACACATAGGCTATATTTAATTTGATTTAAATATGGAGAATTAACCAAATGAGAAGCTAGGATTTTCCGTAATTGAAAGGGCTCCGCAAGTGCATCATTACTTTATGGAAATCTTGTCTCTCTACTCAAGATTGGTGTTCTGGTTTTAGATAGTGTAATTATACTAGGATCAGACTTGAGATGAGATTTAGTTGTAAAAGTTACAATATCTGATAAGTTATCTCAAAGATTAGTATTCATTGTACCTCAATATATAACAATGTATCAATACTTGGTCAGTATATACAAACTGAGTTTGGATCAATACAAGGTTTTTACTAGAATATTTGTCCTATTAAGTTCTTAACAATATTTAATTTACGTTTTGTATAAAATACAACTAACCTTAAATAATTGCATATTCACTGTTAGATGATTCGGTAGGTTCTTTCATGTTTCCTACCTTGATTGCTATTAAAAATATGTATGATATTGCACCTCAAATTAAAATGAGCAAATGGGCAAAAAAAATAAAATGATCAACTGTGGCATTTGGGTTGATTTGAATATCTTTAAAATTGGACCTAATTATAACTATCATAGGTAGAGGGACTACCTCTGTATGATATATTCGTTTGCCCGCAAACTTCTATATGGTACTAGAGTCATCATGCTGACATTGATCTTCCAACACCTTCAGTGCTGATTTCCCAGCATGTTCATAAGTCAACATCAATTTTTTAGCTGCTTGCAACTTGTGTATCCTTCATGCCCAACACTCCTAATGTGATTGTTTGGAGTTGATCTCATTCGCTTGCTACCTCCATCTATGTGTGTGGGAGATCTCTAATCTCCAAGTCTGTGTGCTGTTTGCAACCTGCATATTTGCATTCATGTGAGATATTATATAAGTTTGCATGCAGCTCACAGCTTGTGTATCCAGATGCTGCTTGCATATATTGCACTATCACTTGCACTTGGTTGCTAACTTGCATGTTGCTAACTTGCATCATGAAATTTCTGCATACCCTTTGCCTGCACCACATTGTCATTGCTCCCACTTTGCTCATTGTTTTATCTGACAATCCTACCTACTGTCTTCTGACCGAATTCATAACTCCCATGTCACTGATCTTCAAGAGATTTGCTGAATCTTCTTTTCAAGAGTTAGATTTGCATTCTAAGTAGTGATGCATCATAATAGTTCCTTTTCCTTCTTTGAGATCCAGCGGCTCTGTGTCCTTGCTGCAATCAACTCGGTGAGCTGTTGACCTAGTCTTGACATTGTTCTAGCAACCTGCTAAACTCTTGCAGGTGAATCAGGCAAACTGTTATCCTGTTTGGAAAGAAACTTTCTTGGTTGCCCCCTGCATTCTTTTTGTTCCTCCATTTGGCAGCAACTTCAGCAAGGAAAGACAGCCTGTGTAGGCCCTTGGTTTTAATTTATGTGACGTCTCTATAAGAAGAAACAATTTTGAGTCTGAATACTCATTGTTTGGTTAACAAGGGAAGCAAACAACTACTTGTTCTTGTTAGGTTCGGTCTGGTGCGTTGCGCGTGTTTACTCATTTCTCAAATGTGCGCAGCGAAAGAAAAAATAAATAATTACAATTAATTATTACAACACTCGCAACACACGTATGCATGATACAACAGGTACATGACATAATTGAAAATTAAAATTTTACAAAATAACAATTATTCTAGGTATACTTGACAGATGACGTTGAGCGGGAATGAGATTGACATCAATCGAGCGGTTCTATCGAAGCTCCGCTGCTACCGGTGATCTACGGCAGGCTTTCGTCTGGACGACTTCCAAACTCACGAGTCGCATCACCGTCTTCGGTACTAGCTTACTATCAGCAACGGTCGATACGAGGGAAAACCTTAATATCGGAAACACGCAACAACATTTGTCGCGATCATTTTCTGGGGCTTTGTAACTAACGTCGATAATCGTATTTCTGGTGTAGTTTTCGGTGGTCAACCTTGGACCGCCGATAAAGGGGCAAATAGTTGGAACCTTTCCGACAAAGATGGATTGTTCTTTGATAGTTTCGTAAGCTTCCAACAACAAACCCCGACTGCCCAGTAGCAACTCCAGCAGCGACTCCGACATTCCGACAGCAACTCCGGCTGTGTACGCCATGCTCCGGTGGCTTCACAAGCCTCCAGCTCCGGGAGATGCTTCACGGGGATAAAGGCAACACCTTACTTTTCCCTCTTCTTCGGTCGTAATCCAACGAGTGAAGTCGACGAGCGATCTGGAGTCCTCTGTTCCAACCAACGGCGACAATTGCTGCAGCGGGGAGAAGGCTATTGCGGGAAGAAGAGGCAGCGCCCAATGCCGGCTAGGGTTTTCACCAATTGAGAAGAAGACGGCGGGTAGAAACCGCGATGAGGTTCAGCGAATAGTCACACACAGGAGAAGCTTTGCGAGCCTCTGGTTCTTCCGATTGAGAAAGATCAGCTGTCGGAAGACCAAACACGATCGTGAAGGGATCGGCCAGGGAGAAGATCACGATTCCGGGGAGGAGAAAACGTGGTTAGGTATTTTTCCTCCACCCCGTCGGTCATCGTCGCTCGGGAGAGCCTGGTGTTGGAGACGACGCACGATCCGGGGGACGCGATCAACAGGGGAAATCGCGATTTCTTGTGCTCTTCTTCTCATGCAGCTCGATTGCTTACTATGGCTGGAGGAGGCGGTGACATCTCTCGCGATTCTCACGCAAGCCAAATCCAAGGAAGGCGGGTGGTTAGGGTTTCTCTTGGGGTTTTCCAGTCGCGCACCATCGACCGAGGTAGCCACCCCCAAATCGCGATTCCTTCAAGCCTATAAATCGTGATTTTTTCTCATGTGGAAAACTGGGAAGGAGGCGACGCGGTTTTGGGAGAAAAGAAACCCAATCAAGAAAACCAATCAGGTTACTGTAGCAAAAATGGGGTTTAGGGATGGATGGTCTTGATTAATCATAACCCATTTAATATCAACCGTCCATTTCTCCTTTAATGTTATATCCCGTATAATATCTCTTATTAAGTTTGGATCCAATCCAAAATCCCATCCCTTAACTCAATATACAAAACTCATATGTCAATTAATTTAAGTTCGGTTCAAAACCAAATCTAGTTGGTCTAATTTGGTCCAAAACCAAATCGTTTGATTTAATAACCAAAACACCTCCAATCAGAAATAAATCAATTTGGTTTATTTCATTTTCATAAGATGAGGCTCATCATCACTTTTGATTTGCCAAAATCTCTTTTATTAGAACCAAACCAATTTGATTCATTTTATCTTTATAAGACGAAGTTCATCATCTTTGCCCTTTGTCTAGTCCAATCAGAGCTTATTTTTCTTGTTCTGAGAATCTAATTTTCAAACTCATTTTAAGTCTTTCGGAGAAACTTGGTGTGTGTCACCCAATAGGTTCTTGGCTATGTTGGTCGTCCATAATTAACCATTAATTATGGAATGATCATAAGTGACACCTAGTAGTACATCATGACCTCCAATTGATCAAAAAATCAATGATTAATTGTAGAACATTTTCTAAACCCTTCAGTAGTACAATGAAAAACGTGCTTCGTTCCTTTCATCGTTTTATACCCACTTAGTTCAGGACGTGATCTATATGTGTCAGTCCCCACTAGGCTGATTATGTCACATCTAGCTCAAACTTGCTTTCTTGTCCTGTGGATTCAAGTTACTTATACATGTATCCAAGAGTATAATACTCTTGACATATAATGCTTTGGCCAACGACTTCCATTAACAATTCTGACAAACAACCACAGGGTATATATCTACTTTTTAAGAAGCAGTGAATCCTCTGTGGGTTATCAAATATCTTTTTGTATATCGACTTATATCCAATCATGCCAGATCTATACCTCCTTAAAGATGTTTGCTTAATATGTCAAAGTATAAGTCTCCATGACCAAGATGACTTGAATACCGTAAGTCAAAGAAAACTCGCACTTAAGCTGCCCTAAGATCTTCATTTATATATCTCTATATGTATAGAATTATATGAAGTCTCATGGCAGGTCACTCCAATGAACTAGTTATCTTTAATTAACATCCACATTAATTCTCAACATCCAATGTATCCAGCCAGTGGAACAGCTGCTTGATAAACCAAAGAGTTTAAAATATGTTAGTCTCAATAGAATCGATGATATCCGTGTTCATCAATTCATTGACTAGGGATAATTTCAATACATTCATAATTCTACATGTAAAGATGCTCATTAGTTGTAATCTACTCATAAATTCTCTCATGCTATGAATCGTATTGCGGACATTCAGTAAATGAGTTTTAGATCCAATTAAACACAGAGAATATGCACTTAAATAGTGAATCACTATTTGTCCAATAAATAGTACTACCATAAGACGATTGCCGTAGGACACCTCTCAAATATAACATACTCCCACTTAGCTTAAGGCCAATCGCCATGGTATTCAATATCACGCACCTCTATGTGTTTCTCAAACTTACTTTGAGATAGAGATTTCGTCAAAGGATCTGCAAGGTTCTTTTTGATGGAAATTTTCTCGATTTGTATTTCTCTTCTACTGATGATCTCTGATCAATTGATAACGCCGAAACACGTGTTTAGATCGATGGTGAGACCTAGGTTTCATGGTCTGCGCGATTGCTCCATTGTTGTCGCAGTAAACAGGTAATGCTTTAACAATGGTTGGAACCACTCTAAGTTTAGTGATGAACTTTCTGATTCAAACCGCTTCCTTTGCTGCTTTATAAGTTGCAATGGTGTCTTGTTTGGAACTCTTCGAAATTATTACGTCACCATTTAAAGTGAATATGCACCCAAACTATGATTTGAAATCATCCTTGTTTGTCTGGTATCTGACATCAATATACCTGCATGTAACTATATCAGCATATCCATACCAAGAACACAACTTTAGTTTTTTGCAAATACTTAAGGATTGTCTTGACAACCATCTAATGATCCATTCTTGGATTTGACTGATATCTCCTCATGACACTCAGAGCAAATGATACATCGAACCTCGTACATATTATAGTATACATGATAAATCCTGTTGTCGAAGCATAAGGAATCTTACTCATATAAATTCTTTCATTTTTTGTCCGTGGACACATAGACTTCTAAAGGTAAATCCCATGCCTGATGGGATGTAACATTTCTTAGATTCAAACATGCTAAATCTCTTTAGCACCTTGTCTATATATGTAGACTGTGAAAGACCAAGCTACCGCTTTAAGTTATCTCTATAGATCTTAATCTCAAGGATATAAGTTGCTTCTCTCGTCTTTCATGGAGAATTTTTGACCAATTATAGTTTGACTGACTGCAGAACAAGCATATCATTTCCTATCATTAATATGCCATTAATATATAATAACAGGAATATGATCACACTCCCACTAACTTACTTATACATAAAGGGTACGTCAGATTTTGTGAGAAATCAAATTCTTTGATTGTCTCATCAAAACGGGTATTCCATCAAGTTCCAAATTTGATTTTCACGAAATCTATTTTCGACTTCATAGTTGTTAACAATTTATTTTTTTCTGAACTTTTCAGAACTTCTTTATAATCAGTAGGTTCCTCATCCTCAATGAGTAATACGTCATTCAATTCACTTACGAGAAATTCATATCTTTAAGGAATATTATGTGTCCTACTGAACCTACGAAGAGGCTGTGTCTTCAAAGGTTCAGCTAATGACTCATCACTATAAGTAATCGGTTGTGGTGCTTGATTAGGTGTCTCATCAATGTCTATGTAAGTCTCTTGAATTTTACTAAGTTCTTCTACTCCCATTGTTTTCCTATCAGAGAAACTCTTTCTCTAGGAATATAGTATGCCTTGAAATAAACATTTTTATTCCACTAGAGAATAGAATTGGTAACTCCTTATTTCCTTATGGTATTCAATAAATAGATATTTATCAGATTTAGCTTCCAGCTTATCTGATATAGTCCTCTTCATATGGAATAGGAGAGACTGTCTTAGTCGGGATTCTGTTTAACAAGTAAACAATCGTCTCAAGTGCGTTACCCAAAAAAAGAATCTGAGATGACTTGCATGATTCATCATTAAGCTGACCATGTCCAACAAGGTTCGATTTCGCCTCTCGGATACACCATTATGCTCAGACGTATATGACAGAGTCCACTGAGATAATATTCCATTGTCTCTCAGATAATCCTGAAACTCTTGACTTAAGTATTCACTACCTCTATCGGATCGAAGTATCTTAATATTCTTGTTAAGCCGTTTCTCTACTTCATTTCTTAATTTTTTTTAACTTTTCAAAGTCTTCAAATTTATATTTCATTAAATATACGGAAATCATGAATGATAATCGATAAAAGTAATGAAGTAGTTATAACCTCCTCGTATTTGAGTTGACATTGGACCGTATACATCAGTATGTATAAGGCCAAGCAACTTTCCCACTAGTTCACCCTTTCCAGTAAAAAGTAACCTAGTCATCTTGCCTTTAAAGCATGATTTACATGTATAAAATGAATCTAATTCAAATGATTCTAAACTGCTAACCCTTTGGAGTTCAAATATGTGTTTCTTGCTTATATGGTCAAGACGACAATGCCACGAGTAGGAGGTTAATTGATCACCCTTTCGAGTATGCTTGTTACTCGTTTCGATATTGAATGTCTTGTTGGAAATGTTTAACACGTAGATACCATTACTTAATGTTTCGGTCCCATAAAGAACTCTATTCAAAGTTTTATAACAACAATTGTTACTAACAGTCAAATGGAACATTTTCTATTTAAGCAAAAATAGAAACAATGTTCTTTATCAAAGCAGAAACATAGTAATAGTTTTCCTACTTTAAGACAAGTCCACTAGTAAGATTTAATAAATAAGTCTCAATGGCTACAGCTGCTGCTCCGTTGCCAACTTGTAAGTTTGAATCTCTTTTGACAAATCTTCTACTATTCCTTAGGTTCAATATGTCATTACATATATGAGAGTCGCATTCAGTATCCGATACTCGAGTGTCCGAGGAAATACTATGACATTCAATCATGAAAATATCTGAAGCAGATGAGGTATCACATGCCTACTTTCTCTTTATGTACTTAAGATAAAACTTACAATTTCAGATTTGAGAACAATTCTCAAATTTTTATACCAGTCCAAAAAGTTAGGATCAGTTAGCTTGTTAGTGTCAAAAATAGTGCGCAAGTTCAATAACATGGTATGCATAATCAATTAATCTAGAAATACAATTGAGCATATATAAGAGATGATTTGCAATGTATTTGTAAACACTTTACATGTATTAATTGATCTCATTTATTTTACGAATTCAAGAACCCTTACTTTGAATTCGGGAGATAGTAGGTTCTCTCCAAATGAGTTGATATCCATTATAGATAAGAATAACCTTGGAGAGAGTCCAACAAGGCATTCTTAGCTACAGTGGTAGGTATCATATATCGATTATGTATCACATATACGTAACTATCACATTAACACATATACTAATTGAATGTTTACATAAAAATCGAGTTGTTAACACATTAACACATATACATTATATGTATAACACCTAATTTCATCTCTATACACATTGATCTTGGAGAGAGTCCAACAAATCAACCCTTCAAGTTAAAGTCAGTTCGCTAATCATGAGATCATATCTTGATGGTTTGAACAAGATTACTTAGAACAAGATTACTAATTTAATCTTATTTCACTTAGATTTTCTACTTTTAATAAAACTGTTGTAGAAGCTATATGTTAGCTCTTGCATGCTCAATCATGATTAGATTATGCCCATTTGAAATGTAATGACTCTCATGGAGTTTCTATTGTTTGTTTTGCTCGTTGAATATTATTCTAATCAAGTTATCACTTAGAAAAGCAAAATCAAAATGATATAAAGTCGTCGTTGTAAAAGCTAGCAATTAGCTTCTACATGTTGTAGAAGCTACATGTTAGCTTCCACACGATCGATCGTGATCAAATAATATTTATTTAAAATGTAGTGAGTGTTATGGAGTCCTCCATTGTTTGTTTTGCTCGTTGAAATGTTATTTTAATCAAGTTATCACTTAGAGAAGCAAAATCAAAATGATATAACACCGTTGTAGAAGCTAGCAATTAGCTTCTACAACCTGTAGAAGCTAGTTGTTAGCTTCTACACGGCCGAATGATTAGATAATGTAAAGGTATTTTGGGTAGTTTGAGTTAAATGAGATGTCTATTTGACTTTAATTGAAAATGAGTGCCCTTTTGATTTTTGCCTAATTGTCATTGCTGAACTTAGTGAAACTTCATTTATTTATATACAATTTTCTTCAAAATGATTTGGTTGTTATAAATCCTCTTAATAAATTGAAGTCATTAATACCTGACGAAATTTACTTTTGTCCAGGGCATTTACTCAAAGTATAGGGCTCCTTTCTTATACTTTTCTCAGGGAGACAGGTTGTGATGACATTATTGTACCAACTGTAAGTTCAATCCTTAGGGAAAAAAATAATTATGCTATCATCTTTTCTCTTTACATGATTATTTGCAAATTATGCCATTGTTGTAGGACTTATCCCCCTTCTCCACCAAAAAATGCTAGTTTAATTGGCGTACACAATTTTTTGCAGGCTGATTATGAATTTGACGAGCTGACTGATTCATTCAAGAGATTATATCGTTATGATGAGAAACATTTTTCTTCAAATTTATCGACGATCTTAGAGTGGTCACCATTTAACACAGAAGGCAAACTGTTAGCACAAGTAAGAGTGAATTATTATTTATAATGTTGCTAGGACCATCTTGTCATATTCAATAATTTCGTTACTACCACCATGCAAGAAAATTTTTATCTTATAAATGATGAAAAATTGGACAGTTATGAAGTAACTATAATTTCTCAAACATCACTTGTTACTATTTCCTTGCTTTGGTGGTGTTTTAATTGTACATTAATGTCACATCATTTTTCTAATTTGGTTGCCTTTTACGCGAGTGTTAGTATGTGTGTGTTTAATGAAAATCTAAGGTCAACCTTTTTGTGATTTTATGGCTTTATTTGTTTAACTTATTTTCTTGTTTCTGATTACTGAACAGTTTAATGACATAGGGCATCATGGTACAAAGATTATTATATTCAACTTATGGTTGAATGATGATGGGAATATCGAGCTTGATTTCCAGTCAGATGCAAAGGTTAGCAAGACGTTTTAAATTTCTGAGTTCGTTTCTTTTCGTCTTAGACATGACCATTATGTAACATCCTGATTTTATTAATTGGGGGTAGAAAACTGATTGGAGTAGTATTTTGACTACTTGGCTTTAGGAGGATTCAATTTTTTGTAAGGTTTAAAATTTTAGAAAGAAGATGAAGAATACTAAAAGGAAGAGGAGACAATTGCATACTTACAGGAGCTACTTGGGCGCTTCTTTGGCCCTTTCAAAAAGTTATTCACAGATTGAAAAGAAATATTCTTGAACGCCTACAATACTAAAGGAGTTGCTCCGAGATGAAGAAAACCCTCATTCAGTTTTATAACAAGCTATACAATTTTAGATGTGGAGTGATTTTGTAAGTCATCATGGTTAGAGCTATATTGAGTCATCTCAGAACTTAAAAGAAGCTCCTTCACTATTAGAACTTCACAAGTTGCGGAAAGCTATTCCTAATCATCTCAGAGAAGTTCCACACCCCCTCTCTCACAAAAGAAATAAGTTTTAGACCTACACTCTTCTTGTGTACTTTGAACTAGAATTTTGAAGAAGCAAGCTTAAAAGAATATTAACATATGCCATCTTGATATTTACTGAAGTGTGCCAAGTGTCAGCGTAATATTGATATTTATCAACATGTTGGCATAGGCAATCGGAGTGATTACTTGCAAATCGGATCAAATTTTGTTAATTTATTGGAATGGTACATTTTGACCATACATTTTATTTCAAACCGTGGGTTGATTCTTTTGATCTTTTCCAATTAATGTGATTTAGATAGGTTGTAAATGGATTGATTCTGCGAATTGACATGGAAATCTTAGTAGATTGATAGATCAGGGTTGATTCTAGTTTCCAGTAAGAGAATTGGCTCTACTTGGATGAAGACATTAGGAACCATGTTTTCTCTAAGTAGTTCTACGTCAGTTGCTTTAACTGAAAGTAACACATCAATAATCTTTCATGTCTTGAAAGTAATGTGCTCATCCTCTGTTGTGCAAGATTCTGTCTAGGTGTGAGCAACTTTTGGTGTTACAGGACCTTGTTGATTGGCATTGGTATTGTGCTTCCATTACTGATCTAATGATGTGTTCTTTTATAGACATGTAAGAATTGAGATTGTTGGCTTCTTATTTATGTTCTTTGGTATACTCGTTCAACAACAAAAATGGGTTTCTGAATTATTTGGGGTCAAGCTACATTGGGGTCAATTGCATGGATCTTATCCCCCAGTTGAGTTTATGTTTTGCAAAATTGTTGGGAATAATTGATCATTTTAATTACTTAAGGTAAGCTAGTGCAATTGGTAATTTTTGAAATTTTGATGACTACCCAATGGTGCAGCACAAAAGCATATCAATACTCACAAAATGAGAAGCAATCTCACACAAATAAACAAAAATTCACAAAAAACAAGTTTCACTTGCAAAGAAGTTTTAGCATGGGGAATTGAGGTCCCTTTTAAACGTGCAAGTACAAACAAAGTTAGAAATAAATTAAAAGTATCTAAAAGAAGAAATAGTGGTTAAAAAGACTCAAACTAACTTGGAATAAATCTCCTATTCTCAATTATGGTAGCTATCAAATTAAGAATTTCCAAAACTAACTTATACACCTAATAAAAATATTTGTGAAAATAAACTTTTAGAAAATCTAAAACCTTTAAAAATTAAATTCCTAATTTACATTATTCTCACTTACCAAATCGCATCGAGTGTTAGCATATCTCAATGCTAAAACCATAACACTTTAGGGAACAAAAATGTGGCATGGAATAATATTTTAAATTTAGGTCCTAGATATGTAGTTGTCGTCTCTTCTTCGTCATTGTTTTCTTCTTCATCTCCCTTTTATATTCACCTCTAATTCGTGATTGGCTCTATATGCTTGCACTCCGACACAATAGTTAGAAATTATGTTGTTTTGGTCAAAGATTGAAATTTTGATATGACTCGAAATTATAATTCTTGCTTGAAATAAGTTCTTGCCTTGTCATGCGTCTCTTGTATCACCTTAGGAGAAAATATAGTATAGTGTGGTAAGCAGTAGGCATGAAAATCAACTTTTGAGATTGACAAGCTTTAGAGTTATAAATATCTACAGAAGGACACTTGCTAATTAAGGACGTAATTCATTTGTCATTGTCAAATGGATGTCTTACATTTTTTATTTCAATATATTTATTTTGTACATATTCCTCATTTGATTTTTTCGGATAACATTAAAAAATTATAATATATGAGTTTAAATCTTGGTTAGTAGCATAACAATTGTTTTTCAAAGGGCGTCAACTCAATAGGAGGCTCTTCTAATGTCATGTCATCAAAGATCTTTTAAGGTCAAGTCATTTAAGGGGATTTATGTGGTTACCTTTTATTGTTAGGAAATGAATCATTTAACAAACTGAAACATTGTTGATAAAAAACAAAAAGAAGCGTTTAATTATCTATATCGTCAAAAGGGCGCCCAACAACCACCATCAAGTCTTTAAGTGAAGTCGACTATATTGATCTTCTTTTGTTATTGGGCTCAACTCCCTACTATATATCATCATCTATATTTAAATGAATTTTTTTTATCGTTGCTAACCATGCTTTCTTTAGTTTCTCTTGTCCTATTAATGTGCGTATTAGACATGGTCTCACATCACCTAACTGAGCCATTTATGGACTTCTAAGTACGTGACCATACTGTCTTAAATGCATTTTTTAGAATTTTCACTTAATAGGCACAACCTTGACTTTCTAATATTTTTGTTTTTTATCTGTCCATTCTCGTATATCTGCACATCCACTTTACCATTCCTATTTCTGTGACTTCCATCTTTTACTCGTTGCTCGCTTTATCGTCCGATATAACATAGTAGTTCTATCCATTGTTTTGTAAAATTTTCCTTTAAGTTTTAGAGTTACCTTACAATCACAAAGAACATTTGGTGCTCTCTTTCATTTCAACTATACTGCTTGTATTCTATGTAAAATATTTCTATTAACCTCTCAATCCTTTACAAAAACGATCATATATACCTATAGCTCTCAGTTATAGGTGATTCGTTATCTCCTAGCTTAACACTTGTCTTGCTATGTCTGATACTATTAAACATAAATTTCATATGTTCTGTTGTTACTTTACTAAACTTAAAAGTTATTACTTTCAGTGTTTCTCGACAAGATTTGAGTTTAACATTTACTTTTTCATGTGTCTCATCGACCAAAATAATGTCATTTGCAAACAACACGTACTATGATAATGTGTCTTAAATATTTCTAGTGAGTTCATCCATGACTAGTGTAAAATTATATGAACTTTGAGTTAATCCTTGATGTACCTTATATTTTTTTACTCTTGTCATTACATCTTCATATATATCTTTAATTATTTCAACATACATTACATTAACATCTTTTTTTTTAGAATTTGACGTTGTCATAAGTTTTTTTTAGGCCAATGAATACCTTGTGTAAGTTTTATTTCTTTTTTTGATACTTTTCAATTAGTTGTGCGAAAAGATGTAAGCCAAAAGGGCGTCACTCTTTTAAAAATTAACAAAACAACCTTTCACCTTTAAAAATTTGATATTAAAATACCTTTTTGTGCTCCACTTTGGAGTAATTTTGACCAAAGGTGCACCACCTTAGAGCAGCTTTAACCAAAGCTACTCCTAAGGTGGTGCAACTTTGGTTAAAGGTGCTCTCACCCCTAGAACAATTTATCTCCAAGGTGGTGCAACTTTGAGCAATGTTGCTCCAAGGTAGTACAACATTGGTTAAAGCTGCTCTAAGGTGGAGCACAAATGATACTTAGCAGATCCTGCACAATTTGATCAAAGATATTCCTGTATTTTTCTATTCCAACCTTTTGAAAATCTTGCTGGATGGAACACCTGTGATGACCATGATATTTGCCTTCATGTTGGTTGTGTAATAATAGATTGATTTACTAAAAATATATCACTTCTAGTCGTTCTGGGATTAATCTATTTTGGCGGATATTAATTGGCTGCAGGATATTATGATTAGTGAAGCACAAAGACAAGTGCAGAAAAATAAACTTGACAGTAAACAAGTTGCAAATAGGCTTCGTTTTTCTCTTCGAGTAAGTTTGAACTAGTAATATATGATCTTGAATAGCATTGCCTAATATAACAATTGCTTCTTATCCAAAACTATACAGGCATACATATCCATCTTATATCTACGGATACCACAAAATTTCAGGATAGTATTGCGTGGGGAAGTTGTTAAACCTCACAACATAGCTAATGATCTCATATATCGGGAATGCATATTGTATAAACCACACGTCTGTGGAGTTTCAGAGGTTTGCCTCTTAACTTGTTTCATCTCTAGTGAGCGACTTTTGTTATATGTTTTGTATGTCTCAGTAACCAGTCTTCCAAATTTTCGTACATCTGCGATTTTTATGTTAACTGACTATTTCTATGCTCCTCAATGGTGTCTTAAAAATTTACATCTGAGATTTCTGTTAATTGATTGTAATTGTGTTAGCTGGATAAAGATATTGCACCTAAAATTAAATTCTATTTGAATGATGTTTTAAAGAAAATGATTCCAAAACTAGCTACCATAGTAACTTCTTTATGTTAAGTAAGAATATTCATCGGATACTTGTGGTACAAACTAGAAGAATGTTTAATATTCTTATACATCATTGATGGGTTGTTGATCTGTTTCTGTCTTAATTTAGGCTTCTATTGTCACTACCATTGGATTTCTAGATGGTGCTCCAAATGTTAATGTCCATGGGTTCAATGTCTACCACAAGAATCGCCTTATATTGGTTTGACATTCTTTCTTTCACCATTTTATTAGTATTACTAGATTTTATTTTGTTTGCCTATTTAAATTCTCATGAATCATCTTGTATATCATCTGAAAGTGAACCTTGAAATAGACAAATTGCCTTTCTGGTTTTTTCTTCAAATGATTCTGACTCTTGCAAAGTTTGCTTGCTAAATTCTGGCTTGATGTTGTATGACTGTATAATTGTTTTAATAGAGTTCTTTGCACCTGCTGCTACAGTAGCACATGAAGTGCTGTGTTGCATTCAAGTATGCTTCGCCCCATTGCATATACCTGCATATACATACAGTTTTGTATCATTTAAATCTTCAATTGTTTCTCCTTTTCCTGGTTATTTTATTGATTCAATATCAATCTCTTTGAATAAACTAGATGAGTGCCCTTAATTTAGGATAAATATAAACCATGGATGAATGAGAGGGGAAGATATCATTAGTGAAAAGGACTGTTTGATTGTTGGAACAAAAAGAGATCACTCATAACAAAATTATAATCTTTGAAGAAAATGAGAAATATTACGATTAGCTCTTCCTAGTAATTGTGTGTGTGTGTTCCAAAAGAGATCACTCATAACAAAATTATAATCTTTGAAGAAAGTGAGAAATATTATGATTAGCTCTTCCTAGTAATTGTGTGTGTGTGTGTTGTGTGTTCATCACTTTTGTGTTGATACTAGGAAAATAATTGAGTTGAGTAAATACTATTATAAAAGCACCTTGTGCACTACCTTTATATTAGGACCGTTAATGTTGCTAGAGGGAGGGGGGTGAATAGCGATTTGCTTCTCGATTGTCAATTGTGTGCTCGTTCATAAAATGTTAACACACAGTTGAAAATACAAATTAAGCAACATAAACACAACAAATTAATTTTTACATGATTCAAAACTCTCAGTTCCTATTCTACGGCTTAGTGTCTTAGCGGTAGCACTACTATGTTTTCTCCTTCTTGGATACCTTTTTAAGGCGGAAAATCTCTTACAATATATGTTCTTACAAGCAATACAAACTAAATGCAAAGATAAAGATGAAAATGAATACAATGTAAATAAACTATTTACACAATATTTTCTTTGCTCGCTGTTCATTTCTTTTGAAATGTCTCTCAAAGGTTCGGACTGCAGTAGCACTTTCCCTCAAAATCTTCAAAAACTAGCATACAAAATCCTCCATGAAACCTAAACCTTCCTTTATAGGGTTCAGGTCAGGACTGAAAACTGTCTAACAGTCGATTGCTTTCTCCCATCAGTCAATTGCTTTGGTCAAGATTTGAATGTTGTTCTACTCTATTAGCCCAATGATTCCATCCAACTCAGCAACAGTTGACTGCTATTCCATCATTAGTCTAGTGTGGCAGTCAAGTTCAAAACTTTCTGTTTGCTTTGCAACATCATCAGTCGAGTGAACTTGATTGATAAATTAGTGGATTGCTGGAACACAGTAATCGATTGCTTATAGCACAAACCTCTTTAAAGCTCGAACTCTTGGTTTTGTACTCATCAATCGATGGTTATTCTCATAACAATCGATTGATATCTCTGTTCCAGCCTTGTCAAGGTTGAACTCTCATTTTGCCTAGTATCCAGTTTCTAAGATTTAATCCGTCTAACATCCGGTCAATCTTGATCTGCTAACACTTCACTTGTCTAGCATTCAGTCAACCATGACAAGGCTTGTACTATTGTCAAACATTATGTTCTCTTTGACCTATTTGGATTTCCCTTTTCGTGTCTAACATCTAGTTAACTTTGACCTATTAGGACTTCACCATTACCAAACATCTTAACCTGTTTGGACTTCTCTTCTAGTGCCTAACATCCGGTCAATCTTGACTTCCATGACTTGTCAAGATTTTCCCTCTCATGCCCGTCATTTGGTCTTCCGTGACCTGTTAGGACTTCTATCATTGTCAAGTGTCATATCATTAATTGTGGCTCACTTGGACTTTGCTCTTGCCAACTCTTTGTTGGATTTTCAATTGTTAAGTATGATCCACTTGGACTTTATCCTTTCTAACGCTCTATTAAATTTTCAACTGTTAAATGTCCGGTCAACTGTAATCTATTTGGACTTTTGCACTGTCAAGTATTTAGCCAACCTTTATCTACTTGACTTTTTCGTCAACCATCAACATCGAAACCCAAACCATACTCGGTCAACCTTGACCTGAGATCGATTACACCAACAATCACTCCCTCGAACAATCTCCCCTTTTACTTGACATCTCGCTCAACCAATAAATATATTGATCAAATATCAAAATCTAACTCAAGTTTGGTCAGCCTTAACCAAAGGTTGATTTCACCAACAATTTATATATTCTTGAGCCCTAGAAATTTCATAAATTTTATGCAAGTATCTAGATTGATCCAATTTGTGAGAAAAATTGATTGTAATGCATGTTTATTTAATTATCAACTTATTTAAACATTAGTCCAATTTTCAAATTAGAAAAGTATGCTAAGTTACTAGGAGACATTTGAGCCTTTGCTTTACATGTTGACTTTGTCACTAGAGAACCATAGAGACTACTTCCACTTCCAGATCAGAGACTATTTCCAGACGCATTAATAGGGATGACTGAAAAGACAAAAAATCATTGGTCAATTCTCTAAAAATTAAAATAAAAAGAAAGTACATTAGCTTCTCACTCACTGGAACAGTTGTCCAAGAATGAACAACAAAGAAATACTCAACAATCTTTATGAGGCAAACACTTCTGCTTAGGAATAACCACCAAAGAAGGTGCTAACAACTCGAACTCCTTGATCAAGGAGAATAACACAATCCAAGAATTTGAGATCAATTTAGAAATTTCTTCTAAAATTTTATAGTTTACAAGTTGTATGAGTTTGTAAATTTTTAAGTGTTTGGTATATTTCTTAGAGATAAATTAGATCTTTTAAAAATTGGTTATAGTTTTAGAGATAAAATAGGCCTTTTCTTAAGCAACTTGATCTCATTTCAAGTCTATAAAAACGTTAAGATCACATATATTCTTTTAGTTTAACAATATTTCCTTCCTTGTTAGTTGAGAGTGAGTGTTGGGTGGCATGATTTGTTCGTGTTGAATAAAAAATACACTCATTTTGGAAATTCTGAATAATTCTCCATAATGTTTGCCAATTTTTGTCACTTTCTTGTTGAGTAGTTTGCAAATCAGAAAACCATTTGGTCACCTGCTATTAGCTAGTTGTTGCTTGATAGTGATATTCCTCACTGTTTTTTAGATTAGATTTTTTATTTCAATCATACATAGCTATGGAGTGAGATACAATCCATTATTGACAAAGCTAGTTTCTTGCTTGATTTTTTGTCATTGCTTTTTCTGAAACTGATTCCTTTTATTTGAAATTGGTATCTTTCAAATGTAACACAGTACTAAACATGCAATGTAAATATTTTGCAGCCTTACTGGAAAGTTGCAAATAATTCCTATGGAAAAGGCAGAGGAGTTGTTGGTATGCACTATAAATTCCTTCCGATGGCACTTTTTTGTATTTCAATCTTTTTGTCACGCTGGAGGCCTCCTGCTCAAAGTCTATCCTCAACTTATTTTCCAGTTTCCTATAAAATTGTCAGGTGTACTTGAGACAAATTTCATAAAACCTACTCATGATAAGCAGGATTTTGAGAAGTCTGTCCTTTACCAAAGGCTTGAGAGTCGCTTGAAAGAGATGACATATGAATATTGGTAAGTCTGATTGTGCTAGGACAGGAAGACGAGGCCCAAACCTCAGAATTCTTTGCTCTTATCAATATTTTTTTCCTGTTTGATGAGAAGCTGTTGCTTGCTATTAACAATTATGGATGAAGCTTTTTACACATGCTTTGTGCATTTAAAATGATTTGCATGAATATATATTTGCATATTTGACTTGGTTGACCAGCAATAAGTTTTTTTTTCACGGCAAGTAATTTCAGTTAGGATGGTGGAAAATAACTTAAAAGCTTTGAGGATATTTCAAAATCAGAATTTGTTTCTTTAACATTTCTTGGGGTTTGCAGTGGCAATTATCTGTTCTCTTTTTGTTAATTGATGTAAATCAAATATTTGGAATTCCATTTTATTCAAACAGTTGATGCCTTTCTATAAAAACCATTGAAGCAAGCATAAGCAAATTTTCCTTCAGTATATAAAGAGTCACTTTCTTGTTGGAAATGTTTTGAAGTTATAACAAATTCAATTGAGAAATTTCGTTAGTTTAGGTCATAAATTCTTTTCAGCTTTTGTTGTATATTTCGATTGTTATCTTTAATATTTTTTTGGCTGTTATGATGTTTTTTATCTACTTGTATGTGCGTATAAGAAGGGGAGCCTTGGCGCAACTGTAAAGTTGTTGCCGTGTGACCTGGAAGTCACAGGGTAAGATTGCATACAATAGATCCTTCCTTGGGATCTCACATTAGGTGGGAGCTTTGTACACCGGACTCCCTCTTTTTTGTTTTTGCACATAAGTAAATTATATTGTATTTATGATTCTCTTAACAGGGATCTTCATTGCCATTTGGTGGGCTACTATAACAAGAAGAAGCCTACAGCACCAAGTCCATCTGCTCTTGTTTACCAGATGCCTCAGTTGGGAACATCTAGCTCTTTGGATCTGGTTGAGACTGACCATTTTACACCAGCTAACCTGGAGAGGACCACACTCATTACCGCATCCACCCAACCTGTATCCTGCGTAACACCTACAGACTTAAAACGTGATGGTAGTATGCAGACCGGTAGGTTAACTATTTCCTTCAGTGTTAGCTAATTTGTTTTTTATGCTAACCTCAGTTATATTATGATGTTCAAACCAGGACTACCACATAAAAGAAAGCATGAAAATCAAGTTGCCGCCACAGAAGAAAAAGTGCAGATTTTATCTAATCTATCTGGATCTAGAAGCATCAAGGAGAATAAAGTATGGAAGTTTTTTGCAACAGGCTTCTGATAACTCTATTGTTTCCACAAGATATGCAGCATGAATTTGATACCACCATGTTCCTGTGCATGCTCTAAATGCAGCAGGCAATGTTAAGACCATTATGATATTGAATATGTTCATTCTGTCTCTCTTAGAACTTTGGATCTAATTCTAGGACTTGAAATATAGAACTTTTCTTCCATGATCACACCTTGAGAAACTATTATATTTGTATGTATTGGTTTTTTGTTATCATCAATCAATGATGGAAAGAAATTTTCTCAAAACTTTTTTCCCACTGAAATTGTTCTGATAGCCAGACATGCACTTTAGACCTAATGGATCTCATAGCCAGTATCTAGTGCCAATCCAAATATGAGAATCTGTTCTCAGAACTTTTTTCCCCACTGAAATTGTTCTGATAGCCAGACATGCACTTTAGACCTAATGGATCTCGTAGCCAGTATCTAGTGCCAATCCAAATATGAGAATCTGTATGCATATAGAAACTCCTTTAGGCCTGGAGTTGAATATTTGTAATAAGTAAAACTTGAAAAAGGGTTAGAGAGCAAACATTTGGAATTGTGAAGGCGGAAAAAAATATATAAAACTTAATAATTAAGGAAAGAACAAAGGCTGTGATATTAATTTTGAGGTGAAGCCAAAGCATATTCAGCATTCCTACAAATATTAGCTACCCAGATCAGAAGTACAGCTAACCACTACATCGTCATACTTGAGAGACAGTTTATTATAACACAGCTTAACAATTATAATCGCATACCTGTGCAACAATAAGATTTGTCCATTATGATTTAGTTAGACTTGATTCAACTTCTAGATTTTTATCTAGGCTAGTTTAAGACTAAACCGGATACAAAATCCTGGAGCATTTCTAGTTTTGGCTGCAAGAAATAATAAGATATTTAATTCCATGGCCTTCCTTTATGTGCTAGTCAATAAAACATATAATTCTAGATATGTAATTGCATAAATATTATTTCTCATATTTTTCAGGCGGCAGTAACAAGTCCAAATTGTTCTATAATCATGATAAAATGTGAAAACACAGACATGAAGATAAACTGTCCTTTGAGAACCGTGATTTTGTGTCTCAATTTAGTTTATATCCCTAACCACAAGCTTTCTCATGTTGCATAATGTAATGACAATGTTTCACTTTTTTTCTGATGCTCTAGTATCAATTTGTCCAGGTTTCTGGTTCTGGTGTGCAACCAATTCTTGATATTAAAGCAATGATTCTAAAAAATAAGGAGCTACGTGATCAGTAAGTATCTATTTGTTTCTTCCCAGTGTTTTGTTTCTTTAAAATGTATTTTTTTTCCCTTCACTTTGTCAATCTGTGCAACAATGGGGTATTTTGAAAACTCTTTGGTGCTACTTTTACAAGGCATTATTTTCTTTTCTTTCCATTATCCATCTTAGCTACCTCTTTTGATTATCTTTAAAATCTTGTGAAAGTAATGTTTGTATCGTTGGTGTTACCAATCTCACAAGAGTTTCAAAAGTTATTGGGTAAAATTGTGTGCAAGTTTTTTTACCATTGTTTCTTGTTTTCAGGTGCTTGGAGTACGAAGAGACAGAGAAACAACTTATGCAAAAGGTCTCAACCCTTAGTGTTTCATTTTATGATCAACTGAAACTGTGATGTTTTTGCATTTTAAGTAGCATTAGATAATACCATAGTATCCACTAGATTTCAGTCCTAACTCATTGCCTTGTCCTTCTACATTCAATATAATTAAGCTACAAACTTTGGAAATCAAGTTATATGAGGATTTTCTTCTGTCCGCTTTCCATCTTCCCTTTTACACACCATAAAGGAAGTATTGTACTGGCTGTTTTTAATGCTCGTTCTTTCCTATCATCATATCTATATGCTCATTTGTGTAGCCCAGGATAGTCTTTTGTGAAATGACAATGCATGATAATTTTTCAAAATTGATGTGCTCTTTAAGGTATTATTAAAACCCTGCTAGTGGTCGCATAGTAACATATGATTGAATGCTTTAGAGTGATATTTGGACTGCTGAATATTTGTTGATCTTATCTGGCAGGCGAAGAAACTTAGAGCTGAGCTTCTAGTGGTTTTAGAGGCATACAAGAAATTGCTGATTGATGTCATACCAGTTGAAGATGTTAAAACAGAGACTGTAGATCATTTTATCTAAAGCACGTCTATTAGTCACCCTCTGCCAAACCACAAAACATCAGATGATCACGACCATGATCCATTATAAACTGCTCAGAATCTTAAAGTTCTTGGAAAGGATGAGTTCATCTTATGTGAAACATTCGCTTGCAAAAATCTTAGATGCAGAAATGGGTTCCAGCCGATATGTTGTATGGTCATTATTCTCATGTGAGATGAACCTGTAAATCTGGTTACCTTGTGCTTATTTTGTGACATATTATTAAGTAACCATTCTTGGGCTGTTGTAATTTGTAGAAGTATGAGCATAGTGGTTTTAGCATTCCATTGCTATCTTTTGGAAGATCATTCCCTTTTCAAGTTTATGGTAGACCTAGTTTTCATGCCATGTAACAATTAGGTGACAGGTGTTATACATCCTAGTTTTGATTGATCATTAGATTCATGCTGTAGATTTCATGGCTATGAATAAGAAGTTGCCTTTCAATCTCAGGTAGTCCTTCAATTGGCAGGATCAGTGGATGGAGTCTCCCTTCTGCCGGCTTGTTGACAGTGCTCATCAAACTTGATGCACACTGAATCATAGCCTCTACCGCTCGTCCTTGCTCCAATCGGCCGCAAAACATGCCAGCCCACTGTGGATCAAATGTGGATGTCTCGGTTAGCGTAAGTATGAGTTGTATCTCTAAATTTTGAATGTTCAATGTGGTATAGTTAAAATTTATCACTGTCGAAGACCATGCTGAGTTACATTTAAAAATTTTATTTAACCAAATGTTTTGCATTGATACAGTTGGACCAGCTCGCTTCTTATTTTAAGTTAATGAATTGTGAGTCGGCCCAGACTGATCAAATTGTTTTGTCCATCCTGTTCATTAATCAGGGTCAAGTGGACCAACTATGAAAATACTTCTGCATTATTCTTCAATTGCCTTGTTTTTATCTGAGTTAATTTGTTTCTTTTCCCCCTTCTTTTTGGCCCTTGTATCTACTTTGGTCTTCAAATCTGTAAGAACTATATCATTCTCTTTAAACTTGTCAACTTGGTTATGTAGTTCAAATTCATAAAATAATTCATTTAATTTTACAATAGAAAGATCCTCAGGCACCTTATATGCATCTATTATGAATAGCCAAAGAGTGCTTCTAGGAAATATCTCAAGTGCATACCTTATTAGGTCTTTATTTTCAATACTCTCTCCATAGTGGAGACCATTTCGAAGTTCCTTAAACCTGCTATGCAATTGATTAATAGACTCCCCTTCCTTTATTGTCCAATTTTGTAATTGACTAAAGAATAATACAGGAAATAAAATATAGAGGTAAGAGATGTAGTCTATCTATCATTCTAGATTGCAAAGTTAAAATTGCAATGTTAGCAGCCATTGTGAACACTATCAATATCAATATAAAAGTACCTCTCAGACAAAAGGATAGAAATTTTTACAACTGTAAATAGTGACACCACAGTTAGCAAGAGAAAGAGTAGTCTACTAGATAGGTTAGAATTTTCGGTATATAGTATTCATGACCATAGTAACAAGAATTAGAACATTATGCAACAAAAATAAGGTGCATAATATCTATTAAAGCTCTTAGGTATTTCTTCGAGTTAAACATTAGACAAAACTGTTTTATCTGAGTGGTGATTGACTAGTCCATCCATATAGAAAAACATTACTAGCGGATAGATAGTCATGAAGGAACTACAAGATATATAACCATTACCTATTTTAACATATTTGTAGACATGATTTTAATCAATCTATATATAAATCATTGGGGTCTCAAGCTCCGGTGGCACTGGCCTAGAACTAAAAGAGAAAAGAGATTGATAGTGCTCTTGCAAATGCAAGTCTTAAAGATAGTGTTATCTTTTCAACAATAATTTAAAATCAATGGTTCTTATATCCAAAGCACAATCCTAAATTAGGGAGAAAATATTGTAATAACTATCACATAATAGCTCAAAAAATAAATACAAGTAATAAATACGGAGAAGATAAGGAATAGAAAAGCATGAAATCCCTTAGTATCAGTGTTGATGATAATATAATTCTTAGAGAGTTGTTCCTATATCAAAATCACTTGGAACCCACAATATTATTAATAATTGGCTCATGCAATCATAATTCAATAAAGGAAAAAAGGAAACAAAAAATTAATGCAAAAAAACAACAAACAAACAAACAATAATATCAAGGGACACCTCTACATCAACATCAAATGGGGTGTTCCCACACCTCATTATCAAGATCATAAAATGTAGCATTTTCAACATTAATTGCCATCAACTTCTCCAACCAATTTATTAAGCAAATGGAAAGGCATAAAAGATCAAAAAGGTAAAAGATAGGAAAGCTATAAAAAAACCTAAAGAATAATACAGGAAATAAAACATAGAGGTAAGAGATGTAGTCTATTATTCTAGATTGCAAAGTTAAAATTGTGATGTTAGCAGCCATTGTGAACACTATAATCCAAACATCAAAAGTATAATTGACAAATATACAATACTTCCACGCTTATGCTAATTTGTAGTGTTGTTCAATAGAAGAGATGACGCAAGATTAAGATAATCATGAGGTAAATGCTTCGATTCCATCATTTCAACTTACATGCAATGGAGTTCTCAGTGGAGACATAATAACAATAGAATCTTGAAACAAATTAATCCAAATAAAATAAACAAAATAGACAATATTATTGTAATACAAATTAAAATTCACTTTATCCATTGTTTTATTCATTCAATCAATATCACTAAGCTTGATCTATGATGAGGTTCTCTCTTCTCTCTTGACATTGTTGACTTAAACATCAACTTTCCAAGATCGTTGAATGAGACATTGATATTAGCACTGCACTAGCATTCCATTGCCAGATGTAATTTTCCTTATTGTCTGAATATTTTTTATAATTATAAAAATTGGTTAAGAAAGGAAGTCAATATCAAAACACTAGGACAACTAATTACATATTGGGTTGTTCAATAACAAGCATCAACACGCTTCAATTTGAAAATAAATCTCAAAAGAAGGCATGGAAGTTAAATTACTTTAGTGAATTATCAATTGAGTGAAAAAGATAATTAAATACTAAGACTAAAAGCAAAACCATTGATCAGGTCCTCACTAATTAACTCGCCTAACTGGTTTTGTCAAACTTGAAGACCGTCAAAATTAAAAAGTCCTTTAGAAATAGTTGATCTAAGATTGCATAAAATAACTAAATGACTTTCTCAATTCCTTTAACAATGAAGTAATCACCGGGATGAAGAGGACAATCTCCAGCAAAAAAGAAGAGATTTCAATCAAAATATATATACAAACAGTCATCATTCAAGGTTCAGATTATAGAAATATAACACAAACACAGCTTTGATAATTTAACATCATCCTTCCCACTCAAAACACAATGGCTACTTCATAGCATAATTGACATCCTTCCAATGACCAAACAAAATAACCTTTAATAAAAAAGGAGAAATAACTTTTAAAAAATTATAGCAATTGTTATTTACACTCCCAAGGAAGAGTACTAATCTTTGATTAATTAATATCATCAAATTGGATTCTTAGTTGCTTGATTTTCTACTGTGTGTTTGACATCAACTATTATGGGTGTAGCATATCTGCAAAACATATCATGAGAATAAAACTGAACAATAATTATATAATACAATTTTTTATTTGAAAAACTAATTCTTAATACCACACGTATATATCCCGTGATAAATAATAGTTATTATTTCAACTCAATTTGATCATTAAAAGAGAGAGTACCCTAAAATTAGACTTTCTACAACAATTCTGCTTTCGGATTATTTGGATTGGTTGGATTATAGAAATATAACACAAACACAGCTTTGATAATTTAGCATCATCCTTCCCACTCAAAATACAATGGCTACTTTCATAGCATAATTGACATCCTTCCAATGACCAAACAAACTAGCCCTTAATAAAAAAGAAGAAAAATCTTTTAAAAAATTATAGCAACTATTATTTACACTCCCAAGGAAGTACTAATCTATGATTAATTAATATCATCAAATTGGATTCTTAGTTGTTTGATTTGCTATTGTGTGTTCGACATCAACTATTATGGGTGTAGCATATCTGCAAAACATATCATGAGAATAACACTGAATAATAATTATGTAGCATAATTTTTTATTTAAAAAACTAATTCTTAATACCACACATATATATCTTGTGATGAATAATAGTTATTATTTCAACTCAATTTGATCATTAAAAGAGAGAGGACCCTAAAGTTAGACTTTCTACAACAATCTTGCTTTCAGATTATTTGGATTGGTCGGATTATCCAGGTACGGGTTTATAGGTTTTGGATTGATTTCAAGTTTAGATCAAATTTGGGTTGGAAATTTTTTATAATACCCTTGTTTCATTTCGACCTCTACTCACCTGTCCTACCTGAATTGGCACCCCTACTGATTTTGAATGTTACTTTATCTTTTTGAGAAATACTTTAATTAATTCATCTATAATCTTCACTTTTGTTATTAGACTTTGGTTAATCCGCCTGTAGCAAACCCATGCCTCTCATGAAAATTGCAAACATGCACCAAGAAGAGAAAAAAGAGTTTTAATCAAAATAATATAATTAATTAATCATATGATTTACTCCAACTTATATAATAATTAGGGTATTCACAGTGCAAACTTTTTCAAAAGTTTTTTTTATTGAGAACTATGTCAAAAACTTAATTAATTATCATCGCTTCAGGATAGGGTTTTTTTTAAACTGTTGTTTTGGTTCGAAATATTAAACAAGATTTTTCATTAAGACAGTGAATCCCTATCTGCTATAATACAATTTTATAAATTATCTTATAGTTTTTTATAAATTATTTATAATAATTCATTATTTAATGTTGCCTTCTTTTTTAATTTATAAATTTTTAATAATTTTTAACAAATTATTATTTTCAATAATATTATATATATATATTCGTTATATTAGGGTTTTTTTAAAGATATATGAATTATTTATGTGATAACAATGTGGTACTTAGAAAATATAAAAATAAGTTTTCCCGACCCCTTTTCACCCTTCTCCTGTGGCTCACCCTAAACGCTAAACCTCACCGTCCCTCGTCGCCGCACTCGCCGTCCAGGTAAGATCTCGCCGCTCCTTTCTTTATTTCCGTCTCCTCTGTAGATATCTTCTCATCCTGAATTTTATGCAGAACATCCTAAGTCTAGGTGTGACATTCGATTTAGCTTTGGTAATCAAGAAATATCTGGTGTCTTAGATAAGTTCATTTATGCTTGATGCAAATTAAAGATACTTCCTGCATCTAGCATCTTCAGTTTATGGGGTGTTAAAGGAGGGAAATTATTTTTAATCTCCTACTTAATTCTCTCTATCCTCCCATCTGAGTTGTTTTTGTTCCTTCTGAATTTGTCTCCGAATATTTCAGATCCTCCTTATATAGTTTCTCAATTCCTTGTGATATTAAATTATTTATGTATTTTCCATTTATGCTAAGTCTCATTATCGTTCATGTTATCATCTCTATAAAATAAGACATGTATTATCATCAAAATATATATTAAATGCATTAGCATTATTTCATCACCAAATTTTGTCATTGTTTAAGACTATCAAAATATTACTTTTTGTAGTTGTTATCTTAAGCAATTAAAAATGTCTTTATGTTGAGTTTCTTATCCACGATACTGAATCTTCATCCTTTATCATAATGATAGGAACTTCCAAACTCATCATTATCATCTTCATCTTCACCAAGTTTGAAGTTGACTACATAAATCTTATTCCTATGTTGAGCTCTATGCATATTTATATCACAACTAATTGTGATCTAATCTTACCAAAAAGAGAATTAAATAATGTGACCTTGGAAATGGTCAGTATCTATCGCAACAATAATTTTTCTTCTATCGTCTTCTTCATTGTCTTAGAAACCAAGTTTCTCTTTCGACACTTTTCTTTTCTCTCTCTAATCGATTAGTCGACGGTAAGATCAATCTATCAATCATAGAATTATAGTTTCGGTACCGTATCAATATTTGAGTTTCTATATTATTAGTCATCTTTAATTCAGACATGATTGTTAATTTGTTTTATATTAATATATATTCTTTTGTAGGAAAAATGGCTAGAAAAGAACTTTACAAGTCATGTATATCAGGGATTATGAAAGATTTGGAATGCTGGAAAAAAAGAGAAAAATCTATAATTGAGAAATATAAGGAAGAGATGAAGCAACTGGAAAAAAAACTGAAGGAACATGCAAACATAATGAGAGATTATGAAAAAAAGCTGAAGGAAGTCAAAAAAGAATATCAGTTAATTATTGAGGAAGCCATTAAACAAAATAAGGGACTGTTGTACAAGATTAAAAGCAAAAATGATACATTCAGAAAGTGCTTATCTGATGGGGATTTTCTGCTGAAAAATGATTCCACTACTGAGTCATCTGAGTCAAGCTCAACATCTGAGTCATCTGAGTCAAGCTCAATGAATATAATTCTTGATGCAGAAGCTGAATCTAAAGTTTTTGAAGGAAGTGGTGAAGCAAGAAGTGGTAGACAGAGCAAAAAGAGGAAGATAAAGAGGAATGAGGAAAGCAACAATTGAATGACTTGATATGCAACTTTAGATTATTTTGTCAAAATCTATGTTTTTAACATCTTATATGATTGGGTACTATATCTTCTTTTCTAGTTAGTCAATTTTGATGATTACTCTTTTCAAGTAGAATTTCTTTACAATTAAAATCTACGATGTCATTTTCAAGCATATCAATGTCATTTTTAGGCATATTAATATTTGATATTCTATATTTTCAGACATATTATGATTCTAATAGCTTTTAAAATCTCACCTTGAGATAGCTTTTAAAATCTCACCTTGAGAATGAATCGACTTTTACACAATCCACAAAACCACGACTGTCGATTGTGTTAAAGTCAATTCATCCTCTTGAGGTGAGATTTGCAAAGCTATTGGAATCATATTAGTCGATTAGCACATGCGACCTGGGAAATGGCTATTATCTATTATAATAATAATTTTTCTTCTATCGTATTCTTCATTGTCTTAGAAACCAAATTTCTCTTTCGGCACTTTTCTTGTCTCTCTCTAATCGATTAGTCGCCGGTAAGATCAATCTATCAGCCATAGAAATAAAAGTCCACTCTTTTCCTTTCACAATTATCAGTTTAGTAATTTCAAAAAATTATCATATATCTACAACAAATCCTAAGTTGCCGTTAACTTTGCCCGCCAATATAATGCCACGACTGTCGACAGCATCAAAGCCAATTCATCCGATCCTCTTGAGGTGAAATTTCCAAAGCGTAAGGTGAATCATGCTAGCTAGCTAATTAAAACAACACGACACGACCTTAAGGTGGTCGATCACTATTGTAGCATGCAATAATCTTTCTCCTATTATCTTCTTCATTATCTCAGAAACTAGTTGGCCGGCCGTCGTCGCAGGTAAATTCTCATATATATATATCCTTTTCATGGATCTTTCAGGAAACTAGCTATCATCTGCTGCGAATCCTAAATTGTTAACTTTACCTGCATTGACGTACGGCTGGGAGAAGAACCCGGCCACTTAAAACAATTAATTATACTAATCAAAACAATATGTAGCGGAACTTAAAATAATAAATATACTAAGCAAACCAATAAATAATCAAATTCTAAGCAAGATATATCACGAACGGCAAACTTGATCTAGCAAAATAAGGACTAGACAAGATAAAACTAACTAGATTTAGCAGAACCAAACACTAACTTGAATTATTTTATTAAAATAATTATTTTATTAAAAAAAATACATTTATGTTAAAATTTAAAAAAATAAAATTAATAAATTATGTTATTAATTTAACAAATTATTTTATTAAAATAAAACTAACAAATTATTTTATTAAAATAATTATTTTAATAAATACTTTTTAAAAATATATATATATTTATTTTAAATTAAAAAAATAAAATGAATGAATTATATTTATTAATTTAATAAATTATTTTTATTAAAATAATTATTTTAATGAATTATTTTTTTAAAAATATATAACATTATTTTAAATTTTAAAAAATGATAAATAAATTATATTTATTTTTGTTATATTATCAAATTATTATCATCATTAATATTATTAATTTAATTTATTTGAATAAAGTGTAATAGAGTAAGGGACGTTTAGTTGGGGTTATCATTGATAATCTTGGTTATCTGTTTAAAGTTATCAACTATAACCTTGTTTGGTTCAGATTATGATCGATTCTCAAGTAATACAAATTACTGCCACATCAGCAAATGGGCTACAATTCCGGATGTTAATGAAAATTTTTTCTATGATTACTCTTCGATTTTAAAACTCAATTAATTGAACTGTATTATGAAATTTAATTGAAATTGAGTTAATTAATTTAATAAATTTTAATTTAAAATTTTATAAATTTAAAAGAGATAATTTATTTTATATTTTAGAAAATAAAATTAATAAATAATGTTTATTAATTTAATGAATTTTTTTATTAAAATAATTATTTTATTAAAATAAAATTAATAAATTATACATATATATATTAATTTAATGAATTATTTTATTAAAATAATTTTTTTAATATATATAAATTTATTTTAAATTAAAAAAAAATAAAATTAATAAATGATGTTTATTAATTTAATGACTTATTTTATTAAAATAATTTTTTAATGAATTATTTTATTAAATATATAATTTTATTTTAAATTATAAAAATAAAATTAACAAATTATATTTATTAATTTAACAAATTATTTTATTAAAATAATTATTTTATTAAAAATATATAAATTTATGTTAAATTTAAAAAAATAAAATTAATAAATGATGTTTATTAATTTAATAAATTATTTTATTAAAATAAAATTAACAAATTATATTAATTAATTGAACAAATTATTTTATTAAAATAATTATTTTAATAAATTATTTTTTAAATATATATAAATTTATTTTAAATTTTAAAAAATAAAATTAAAGAATTATATTTATTAATTTAATGAATTATTTTATTAAAATAATTATTTTAATAAAGTATTTTATTAAAAATATATAAATTTATTTTAAATTTTAAAAAATTATAAAAAATTATATTTATTTTTTGATACATTATCAATTTATTATCATTAATAATATTATTAATTTAATTTATTTGAATTTAGGATAATATAGTAAATATTAAATTAGTTATATTTTATTCCTTCCAAATAAATAAGTTGAACTAACTATTATTAGATTATATTTTATATCCCATAATCTTGATTATGTAATTACCTGATAATCAAATAATCAAGATTATATATGATAACTTGAACCAAACGCACTCTAAGAGTTTTCGTCAAGAAATCACAAATACTACCCATAAATATTGAAAATATGATTACCTTATCTGGATGATCATGTGTTAAACTTTAAGTTTGGAGTGTTGTGTATAATAAGATTATACAGGACAAAATTGATATTATTCTAAATTCTTCGTTTAAGTACCATTACGAAGACTCAAATTAACATCACTAGATGATTATATGAGAATCGATCTTAATCCTGAGTAATAATAAACTCTACTTATGGATCAATAGATCTTTTGACTTGTCGGATCTTGCTCGTGTCTATGTGGGCTCATAGCTAGCATGTTGGAGATCTGACAAGCCCTTTGCATCAAGAATATATATTACATATATGGAATCCATAACTTTTGCAAGGAAATGTAATTGATTCCTTTAGAGTGTTGGTTCTTATTGGATATTGGGACTTAAAGGATCAATACAGTTTTATAAAAAATCAGGGTACCATCAATTGATGAAATTGAAATTGACTTCAAAATCAAAATCTACGTTTCGCATAGATAGATCTAGACTATTAATTTGCTCAAAATTGATTAAGGGTGAATGAGAAATTAATTATTCAAAGTTAGCATAGAATAGCATTAATTGTTGAAGGAAGTGCATAGGGAATAATCCCATATCGGTAAAATTTGATGAGCTTTCCTTCCTTATTAATGTTGTTACGTTAATGAAGTTAATATAAAAAGTCATGTGCTCTCTTCTCACGGGCAAGCAGATGCTCACATATGCGAGCTCACGGCTTGCCACGCGCATAATGGGCGTTTTGTTGACGCACTTTGTACTTTATAAGTACGCATCATCGCGAGGAGCATTGAGGAGCTTAAATTTATGCTCTAGATGATGCGGATGATGTGTCAGGTTCACATATAACGTGGCAGTGCCTATGTGGCATTCGAGTGGGCAAGGAGAGATTACTAGACTGCTGACTAAGTGAACGGATGTCAACCGTTGGATAAAAAAGGTGTAATGGATCACATGTGACGCGATCTGAAGCATTGGATCGCGAAGAGTCACAATCTAACCGCTAGTGAGGTGTGATGGATCACGTACATGTGACGTGATCTGAAGCATTGAATTTCAAATGGATCATTGGAAGGCATCGATTCAACTCATCCATTGAAGCATACATCTAATCTTATGTATTCGGAGTCCAAAAATTAAAGCCTATGAAAAAGTTTATTTGCCTCAAAATTTGAACTTGGGAGATAAATTGCTGCTATCCGTAACAGTACCTGTAGCGCACTACAAAAATACAGCGCATTTGCGATAAAATTTTGTGATGAAATATTTTCATCACAAATTAGGGATGAATTTGGCGACGAAACACGTATTCGCCGTAAATTTGTGTTAGTGCAAGAAGCACTAGATCTTTCTTACGGTTTCGATGTTTGACAATACACCTAAGTCTGGTCAGTTTGACCAAGGGTTGATCCAAACATGACTTGATGTTTGGATGTGTGGAAGTGAGCGAGAAGGCCTGGTCGGTTAGACTAGGCAAGGAAAGTCCTGATCTGGA
>JBBMKF010000007.1:2081254-2091850 GCA_037834155.1 Curcuma caesia | reverse complement strand
TGTGCTGGTATCATATTTATTGGCCGGGACCATTTTAATTTTTTATAATAACCTCCATCTAACTTAAGACGCATCATCGCATTAATTAGTCTATCTTTTTGTTCCTTTGATGTTTATTCTAATGAATTGACAACCATAACCGCTACTGCTTCCACTTCAAAGTTCAAAACTAATCATTAAGCTTTTTAAATAAGCAAGTTGCAAGTGATTTGTGATATTATTCCTCATTCATCAACTGTTGTGTTCTTTTTCTGAATTTGCATTGCTAACAAAGCTCCTCAAGATAGTTATCATCTTCCATATTACAATA
The DNA here is from genome assembly GCA_037834155.1 of Curcuma caesia. Taxonomy (NCBI): domain Eukaryota; kingdom Viridiplantae; phylum Streptophyta; class Magnoliopsida; order Zingiberales; family Zingiberaceae; genus Curcuma; species Curcuma caesia. The sequence continues at coordinate 2,091,540 of JBBMKF010000007.1, read as the reverse complement.
TCTTAAATCGATCTTTATTTTGATCCAATGATCAACCATTTACTTATGGAGTCACATCCCTTTGGTTTGGTGTTCAAACTTATAATAGCTAGCAAAAATCTTCACTCTGCTATACCCATGTTTTGCAAATTTTTCTCTATCACAAAATAGATTAGAATTTACCACTTTTGCATCATAGCACATTTGCCTTTTGCATTTCCTCTATCCTGACAACTTTTCATAAATTTCTATTTAATCTCACTAATTGCTTTTAACCTGTGATGTAGGGAGTCCTAAGGCATTTTATTTTATTTTTACATGCTTCCTGATCTTCTTTTGAACAGCATGACAGGTGATTTCATCAATGCAATACACTCATATAAAGGTATATCGTTAGATAATATATGTTCACCCACTTTGTTGACTTCTAACTTGAAGACTATATTTTTTTGTTCATGACGACAGATACTCAGTTTTTCAATCGGAATATTAACTGAAGCAATTATCAGTAATGTCATTCTCATGTATTTTTTTTTCCTTTCCCTCCAAAAGCATAAATAGAGAAATGCCCGTGCCAATCTTGCACTTTTCAGAAGTAGAATACATACCAAAGGATCAGTTTCCAAATTCATAGCTTCTTTCATTTTGATTCTACTTGTATCATGTGGCACACAACGTGATAATAGTTTGTAAAGTATGGGTATTAGATCAGAACTGAAATCAACAGCTTTTTCTGTCCCTTGTTGATCTACTTTTTTGTTTTTGCATTTCAAAAACATTAGAAGATGATGCGCAGCTAGGCAAAAAGGGCATTCAGTACACCGACCTAATTAAACATATTTCTTTTCTTTTTATCGTTTTCAATAATTAAATTAGGTTAGACCTTGGATTCAGATGCTGTCACATGTTACCATCAACAATGATTTATTAGCTCTGTAAGTTTTACTACAGTTGAATTAAAATTACAGAATCAATTATTGATCCCTGTCCAGGAGCAAACAAAAAAAGTACACACTATTAAAACCACATTAATATGCATATGCATACAATGTAAGGATACTATTGAATACTACTACGGTCAGCACAGCAGGTTCCAGCCTGGGAAATGCATGATAAATGAAAGGATAAAAAAAATGAGTCACGGCCTCAACCTCTTCAATCTTTTATGTAAACATTTGAATGCCCCAGTTTTGATTACTACGAAATTGGCACTTTATTTCCTCTAACATGACCATTATATCTCACTTCACAGTTTTATTGGAAAGAATGTGTACAGAGCGGGTGACCAAAAAATACTTGGTTCCAATGTAAGTGCATTTGAATGTTCCTTTTGTAAACCATTTGATCATTCACAAGTGCATTCGACTGTTTAAATTGTATATAATAAACGCATTTAGAGGTCATGGGAGTACTTTTATAATATTAGCCATAGGAACATTATTTGGTGATTTTTATAATAAGGGGTTCTTTCTTTGGTATTCTTGTCCTTTTTTTTTTAATATTCATGAACAGTTGTGGTGACCAGCTAGCAAAATTCCAAAGAGAAAAAGGGTGAAAGACAGACATCAGCGGCAATCATATAAAGCTGGTATTATATTTCTGTTTGCTCTTTTTGTTCAAACAAGCCTGAATATTTGCTGATGCTTTCACCATGAAACCAACTATACAATTTTTAATCCATTTTGTCAGTTCAAGTAATGTGTTAGCCTGAAACACACGGACATGGAGAGAGTAGAAAATAAATAAATTACTTACAACCATTTCATTGTATGTAGACAAATCAACTCCCTCTGTAGGAATCTTTCAGAGACAACTCATGGTCATAAGAAACACACCACTACTTGCCTTGGTGAAATACAAACATACAAACTGCACCAGACACCTGGCCTCAATAAAATACACCAGACACCTAGACGATGACCCACTAATCATAAAGCACTAAGTCACAGTAGCTACCCTATTTATTACACCATCAATGGCTTCTTATCTGTCAGTAATGCCACATGTTCTCTGATGAAGCCATGATGGGCTGGTTCATGTACCAGTTCCATGGAGTGGTGAAGTTTTCATTGTTTTGAGAAGCATCACAGAGGAGGCCACTTCTGATATGGCTGTTTCCATTCAGGCAGAGAAGGAACTCATTAAGAGATTGCAGCCTGCTGGTGAGCTCCATCAACTGAGTCCTGAGAACAGAGTTCTCAGCCTCCACAACAAAGTATTGCTGTGTGGTGAGGGTCAACTGTGTCAAGGCCTGACTGTTCTCCTTCCTTATCTGGTTCACCTGTGCCGTCAGATCATCCAGGTGCTTCTGCTTGCGCATCCTTGACCGCCTCGCAGATTCGCGGTTCGATATCTTTCTCTTCTGCTTTTTCTTGTCCATCAGTGCCTGTAGATCCTCTTCAAAGGAGACCGAATTCTGCAGCAGGCTGGAACCAGAAGAAGTCCCACATGGAGAAGCCATGATAGTTTGTGGTTTGGCAGCAAAATGAGTTATTTAGCAAAGTTATCTGTAAAGTTTAGTGTTTGTGCTTCAGGAAAGACTAGATCCTGAGATGAGATGCAGCTTAATTATAGACTTAGCCAATATTATTACTTGGATGAAAAATTAATAGATAATATATGAGAAACGATGGACAAGGCCAAGGCCAAGGCTTTCAGATCTCAGAACAAGCTCATGAAAACACGTAGAACCAGTAGAGGAAGACAACAGAAAAGGATTGAACAAGAGGAGACCTGCGCCTGAGGGTGGAATTTATCATAAAACCAGAGAGAAGTATCTCACTTATAACAGGCGACATAGATTATAAAGATGAGAAGCAGACGCTGCATGAGAAAGAAAAATAAGAGGTTTCAGGTGCAGAAATATCAGATTTTGAAACTACAGATCGCAATATCTCCGATCTCAGGAGCTAGATCGCATTTCACTCCAAAGATCAACCAACAGCCAAGTTTGGTTCAAAAATCTGGAGTGAACTTTGGCAGAGTCTCCCCCTGCAAATGACTCTGGATATGACCAACGAACGGACTGTTCCTGGAGCAGCAGCAGCAGCAAGAACACAAGATTTAGCTGTTGAGTTTTGGTGATCCAGAACCCAAGAAAAATCTCAAGAAGAAAAATACTAGAGATAACAAAGGGAGAAAAAACAGCAGAATTTCTAGTAATTTAAGCGAGGAAGTAGAGGAGAGAGGGAAAGGGAATTGTAGCCATGGAGAGGGAGTGAATTTATAGAGCCAGAGGTGGAACCGAGATTGTAATTTTGATGAAAAGCAAAGGAGAGAAAAGGAAGAGGACTGTTAAGAGTGATTCAAGGGCACATATGGAATTCCCTTCAACCGTCCAGTTGCAAATAACCACATGTCTTGACCAGTCTCTCGCCCCACTTGGATGTTTAGGTGGAACAGATTCTGCTTCTTCTATAATACAAAGAGAACTTTATCAAAATGAATTATTCAACTGAGAATCTTTGAACAGTAGTTAGAACGGGAATAGTAGACCTTTCAGGTAATTAGTACTCTGAGAGTGTGCAGATTAAGGTAGTATTTTTTATTTTTGATTAAAGAGTTGCAAATATTATTACGAATTATATAGTCTTATCTTGAAGATTTAATGTATGACTAAGATCTATATAATCAGTTAATTCAAACGGATGGGCTATTGTCATTGTTTTGCTTGAGTAAGCATCTAGAAAACTACAAAAATAATCACTTCACATAATAATTAGATGCATTTGTGGCACTTCTATATCCGTTTATGATTTGTGGTGCTTGTTTAATCCAGCAAACATCCAAGACAAGTGTTGAAGGAAAAAATGGACATGTATTTGCACAATTTATTCATATAAAATCTATCCAGATTGCTGCATTCAGTCTGAACATTATCTAAACATATCCATCTGCTGATTACATATTGATCATAGACTATGATTCTTGAATTTTAGTTTTCCAGTGGTTATATTTCACTGCATGAGTTGTTTAAGGTCAATTCAGATTAAAAGAACAGTCTAGTGCACGAACATTATTTTGTGTAAATTGTAAAAGGGGTCACTTTCCATTGTAGACATTTTGGAACTATCTCTCTACTTGCCACCCACCTGCCCCCACCCCACACTTTGCCTGGTCTCTAGAACCATAAAAAATACAAAATCATGCCCCTTTTTTTAATTGATTATTGGAGGTCACTAATGTATTTATGATACTTTATAAAGTCTACATGATACCCCTCATCATTAAGATGTTTTATTTTAAAAGAATACTTTGATGTCATTCACATTGTTCTCAAATTTCATTCATATTATTAACTTTTAATTTAAGTTGTTTTTAGGAAATACACTGATGGCATTCTAATGGTTTGAATAAAAATATAAGCCTCCTCGTCAAATATTTTCAATTGTTGCTTTAACCGATAGAAGGTTATCAGAATGTCGTTGAAAGTTTTAGGGGACTAATCGAGAGGCCAAGTATTTACACTGAAAGATACACTCTTTGTTGATAAACTACAAATCATGATATGCTATTGTATTGGCAAGAAACAAATTTTAGATGCACCATGTAGTAAATTGCCTAAAATTGTTTTCGAGCAGGGTGAATCTTTCAATTCTCCTTGGTTGCTAATTTCCAATGGCACCCTCATTGCCTCAACGCTGACAGGGATTCCTCAACTTTGCGCAATGGCACTTGGAGCAACAAAGAAAGCAAATGGAATCATATAAAGGCACCCTTAAAGCAGCAGCATCTGGTATATTCTCTATTACTAGCTTTGTTTCATATTCTGCTATTCTTCTCCCTTAAGACTCTCCTTTGATGAATTAAGCCAACAGTCCATGAGCAGTTATCGTCGTTGAACTTTCTCCCTGTAATTTCATGATTTGTCAAGAGGCTCAGGATCCCATGGAGAGGCTTCCTGTGGAATTTAGATAGAGTAGAAAACTTTGTCTTAAGGCTGGCTAATGGTGTTAGAGCAGATGTGAAGTGTTAATTGTCTAAGTTGATTTCTTAATGATATAGATATCTTGTTCAACTTGGGCACGGAATTAGAGAGTGATTGACAGGACTGCAGCTTTTTCTTTAGTGGCGCAGCAGAGCCCAGACTACTGTGCAGGAGAAAGGAGGTGGAAAGTGCGTGCATAAAGATTCATACAGCAAAAATTAAAAGAGCATTTTTATTTTCAGAATATTAGGGAAGTCTTTTTTTCAAAGAATAAGTTCTTCAAGATAAAACTAGATTAGCTACTTGGTCTAACTTATGCATGCCCAAGAAATTATCATGTAATTTTTTGAAGTAGTGAGTAACATGATAATAGTTATTTAAAGTTGAACTGGATAGTGCTTTCGTCACCCTTCCACTGCAAAGCTGTTGAAGAGTCTCAATTGAATACAAATTGTTTAGCTAGATAGAAATTTGGAGGATTTTTTTTTATATAAAGAAGTTGAAAGGTAAAGGTTAAAAGGACAGGGTGAATGATTTCGCTTCGTAGGTATCTTTTCATTTTCATGTATGAGTGTGCCGAGAACTTTTTCAGGTAGAAAACTATCTATTCATTTTTCTGAGATAATAAAGCTTACTAGACTGACATTTAAGGCTTTGTTTATTGTGTAAAATATTTAATATATATATATATATATATATATATATATATATAAGAAAAGAATTACAAGAGTATTCTTCTTTATTTAAATTGTGAATATTTACTTGTTGGAGTATAACATGTATACTTAGATGGGTCGATCCAATCAGTTAAATTGAATTTGACGAGTTAGATGATGTAAGTGGAATAGTTGATCTTGCATAAGGAAACACTACTTTTGCCTTCCTCATCTTCCTTCTACTAGAAAACAGATACAACACCACCACCATAGTCCCTTTAATTTAGATCATGCACTTCTCCAAAGATTGCACAATAACTTTCTTTAACTTTCACTAATTTCCATTGCCACCACCACCACCACCTCATCTTCCACTTGTGACAGTGACCATCATGTGCCCCACAGGCCAAGGACCATGCTTGCTTCTGCTCTCCTCCTCATCAACCATCTCTGCCAAGATTAAAGGGCCATGCCATTTGTGGACCATTGCCTCTTAACAGCTGCTCTGCGTGCTCAGCCCTTAACTGACACTTTGTGTTTCCTCCACTTCTTGTCAGAGCTAAGGAAGCAATGGGAAGAAATCTTCGTGGCTAAGGAAATCACCATTGCTTTTGTAAGATATCACAAGAAAAGTATGTCAATTGTGGATTTGCTTAGTGCTGAGAAAGTCACTATAATTATGGTGTTAATAGTACTGAATGCCAAATTATATATGCTTAATTAGTGTGTTAAGTTTTTTCCCCATCTAAATAGTCACCATTTAAACAATATACATGACATTTATCTACCTCAAGCAATTACAAATACATATTAATCAAAATACCTAGTATGAGGGGAACCTAGTTGATGTACCAACTTACAAAGGAGGAACTAGCCATTCTTTCTTCATTAATTGGTACACTCTAACCTTGTCTAAAATAATGAGATGATGAATTTTGGAACCCGAAACAAGTTGGGCTAGTTTAATTTGACCTTGAACTACCAATATAAAATAGGCTTTTTCTTTAGCTTTGGGCTTATACCCTAGTTTGTCTTTGTTGTAGTTAACCCTTTTGCTCCCCATAACTCTAGAGGGATTGGAGAATTTTGCTAGAGCTTTTCTCACCCCTTCCACTTGTGATCTCAATTATTTGTTTTCAACCATAAGCTGTTCGGCCCAAGATTGATCATGATCATGTGATTCCTTTTCGCAAGTGGGTGGAGGTAAGCTAGATTTGGCCTTGAGGGCTTACAATTCCTTCCTATAATCCTAGCCATATTCATCGAATTGGATAGACTAGAACTAGCACTAAATAGTTTATCTATATTAGGAGAGTTTACCTGATGATTGATTTTTCTTGGTGCTCCCCTCCCTCTCGGTTAATGCTAGGCTCCTCCTAATCTCGAGAATTCATTATTGAGTGGCAATTGTCACTAGAAGTGGTGTTGTCTAATTGGTTGTGGTTCTTCATTGGAGATTGATGTGCCACTCCACGTTGTCCTCGATAACTTTTCTATCTTCTTTAAAATGAAGCAATTCATCTTGATATGCCCTTCCTCATTACAATTGAAATAAGTGATTGCCTTTTTCTTTCCTGATTTCACTTCTTATCTTTTCCTTGATCATCTTATTGTTGCCACTTGTATTCAACTTCTTGTTCTTCTTCATTGCTCTCTTCACCAGGTGAGCAATACGAGTCTGTTCGTCACTTTCTTGTATGATGACAGTGGTGGTGGTGGTGGTGGTGGTGGTGGTGGTAGTAGTAGTAGTAGCAAAGAGCTATCCTCGTCGTCTTTTTATTGGACTACAAATGTTAACCCTTTATTAGTTTCCGTTAGATTTTGGTTTTACTACTCTTGGAGATCTATTTTGGCAAAAAGGCTCATCCAAAGATATTGAGTTGTTGACACATTATAAGAAAACTACATCAAACGCAGGTCTCAATGTCTCAATTTCTCACTCGGACTTGACAGTCGAGCACTCTGCTTCTCACTTGGCTCGAGAAGCACTTTAGACTCAGTCTTTTAGACTCGGGGTTACTTCCCGAGTGCTAGGCCTCACTTTTCGACCAGTCGGATTTCACTAAGAGGGAAGGAGCTAGCAAGCTAGTTAGGGAAAGACTTGCAAAATTACATACGAAAAAATCTGATCGATCTTTTGTCACTTTCTCTCATCTTTCTCGTATCTTCCATTTGAGTAATCGAACCTTCAACGATGAGGGCCATGCATGTTGGATATCCTTTGGGTTACGTTGTCATTGCTAAGCATTCCATGATGAATGCCAAACACGTCGTCTCTCCTTCACTTAAAGCCTACAAGCCTTTCGATCGACATCCTGCTAGCTATCGTCAGTCAACAAAGTTGTCGCCTTTCACCTTTACAATGGAGTTGTTGAAATCTAGGTCTTGTCTTGTAGGCCTTGCTCCATCATAAGTGTAAAGTTGCAATCTAAAAATAATAATAAATCTCAGTTAGCCTTAATTGACTATTTCTGGGGTGGCCGGTCCGGTCCCATGGAAGTTTCCCACCGACCACCATTTGGAGAAAAATTCTTACAAATACATCGTAGTCGGGGATCGAATCACAAATACCTGGGTGACAACCTGAATGTTCTACTGCGGCATCATTGCCCTGGAGACAATGGTTAGGATCTAGCAAGTTATAGACCATGCACCAAGGGTCAAGGATGTCGTACTACCGACATATATATCGATCGCAATAGGTTAGGTCAAAGTGTTAGGAGCATCATAGTGGAAGATACCTCACTAGCTCGGCACGAGCATGCAAAATTTAATTTGTTTGTTAACATGTTTTTCCCTATAATGTTAGATCAAACTAAATTTAAAAAAAAAACAAAGCAAAATAAGGACGACAACCTATTAGATGAACATTTAACCTAATTTAATTATAAGGACAACAACGTATTAGATGAACTCAATAAAAAACTTGAGCTCAAATAAGATATATTTTTAATAAATAAACTTAAACAAATTAAATAAGTTTGAATACAATGAACTCTAACATTTCTCTTTCTCGATCGAATGTCACCCCTCTAACATATATATAATCAAGTTAAATCCCTAATAGGTAACAATATGACTGTGATCCACACAACAACAATTAACCTCAAGATACTGCAACCCAATTAATGGACTGTGATCCAGTCCTTTCTCGACCCATATATATGTGTTTGTTAATTCTTAATTAATCTTAATTATATATTTATTTACATTGCTTGAAAACTTTTAAATATTTGGATTATCAAATTAAAAAAGATGGCAGAGTATAGTTGAATTTAACCCCTATTAATTAACCAAGCTGTGGTGGAGCAATTAAACACAGATAATAAAATGAACATTAATAATTATTTTTTATTGTGAAAAAATTAATATGCAGATGATATCTTCTTCTTCAGCTAAGCTAATATTGCTAGCTGCATGCATGGGCATGGCCATTAATCTACTGATAAACTATTTCCACACGAGAAACACAGCAGCCATAATTGATTAAAAAAAAAGTATTCCTTCAACCACTGGCAGAATTAATCCGTCGTCATTTTCCCACTGCAGATGCATGATTTGGTCAGAGAGAGAGAGAGGAGAGTAAGAACACAGTTACTGCAAGTTAACGAAGTCCCAGCTGCATGTGCCAATATTATACAGGAAATTTATATGTGCAATAATTGTAATTGTGGGAAGAGTAATTGTAAACCGATCGATCGAAGTTTGATCATCAAATTAAAATGAAAAGAAAAGACTGATAGAAAGAGATGGAAGATTGTATTGAAAGCTTGATTTCAAAGGCATTGATGAGACCTTCTGTATCCCTTAATAATGGAAGCTAAGTCGATCTATCGCATCAAATTGAATGAATTAAAGCCTATCCTTTTCTTTTAATGCTCAAATGAAAGCTTCTGTTCGATCAGCATGAACTAGTACTGTTTCATTAAATTAACAATTGGTACGTGGCAAATGCATATTATTAGCACTAATTAGCTTTTCTGAAGAATATTATTGCAGGCAAAATCGATCTGATCAGTTAATTCGAGATCTTAAGAACTGAGAAAAAATAATATACGTATAGACAATTAGCTAGGAGCAAATTTTTGAATTAAGTGAAATTTGCATCAATTGATGTTTATATATCTTGTTGAATTGTTTTCTGATCTGAATGAGACAAATGGAGACGAAGAACTGGTTGTTGTTGTTCTTGTTCTTGGTCGCCTGAGGCGGAGCTCCTCACGTTGATCCACCCGTCGGATGGGGAGCGAGCCCAATTAGGCGGCGCAGTTGCGGCGATTTCCATGACTCGATCGGCCGGTGAGGTGAAAGAAGGATCTCGATCGGTTTCTGTTGACTTTGTGGCGTTGGCATGGATCCGATCGGACGGGGATCTTGGCGACGGCCACTCTGACAAGCCGAAGACGCTCCTCGGCGACTGGAAGTCCGTCTGGCTGCTTCGGTTCATATCGTCTTCCTCCGCCACGAAGGCATGCTGCAGTAGCATCTTCGCCGTCCATCGGCGCGCCGGGTCCTTGACGAAGCACCAGTTCAGGAAGTCCCTCCCCTCCTCCGACAGCTCCGCTGGAATCTCTGGCGACTCCTCCCCGAATCCGATCGCGAAGAGCAACCCCCACGAGTTGATGAAACGCCGGCCCCACGCCGGCCTCCCGGATGACATCTCCGCCACCGCGCACCCGAGCGCCCAAACGTCCGCCGCCGCCGCCGTGCTCCCCGTGCCCCCC
>JBBMKF010000007.1:2050461-2069158 GCA_037834155.1 Curcuma caesia | reverse complement strand
GATAGACAAACGAGGGAACTAGAAGATAATAAACACTTGAAATAACTTGAATAAACAGACTCATACGTACGGAGTAGCAGATTGTTTGCCATATGGACTAAACTGGAAGGAGAAATATATGTTAACAATTCACGAAGCTTTAACTATAACCACAACTGCACAGGTGAAAGTAAACAACATGTTAACACACACGAGGAAGCAAGTCAGAAGACGAGAGCAACATAACCAAGATTGTTACCATAGTAAATAACCAAGGAAACTAGAACATCCGTCCGAGACGGCAGAAAGACCAATAACAGGCTAGCTTAAAAGATATGAATAGAAAGGAACAAGAATGAATATAAGGAGAAGGGGGGAAACAACAGAATTTTTTCAGTAAAAAATGAGAATTAGCCGACTTTCAGTAACAAGACGTAAACCCAAAAGTACGATCTGTAAATTTAAAGAGCTAAAAGTTTTCATAAGGCATGCCACTGACCATACCAAGAAGACCAACAGTGACAAGAACCCTCGAGTAAATCGAGCTAATATAAATCACCAAGAAGAACGCAACGAAGATGAAAACCTAAACGTAATAGAAAGAAAGGGAAAATAGAAACAACAACAAAGCCACGACAAAGTTACCAAGTAATTCAACTTTCCCGAACCAAATACCTTTCTTCTGATCTCTGCATCCCTGAGTTTAGCTTCGATATCTTCCATGCTCGTGCGACCTCTGCTCCTGCTACGACGGAATCTCCGTTGTATTCTCCTCGGAATCCTGGGCGTTGACGGGTATACCTCCCCATCGGCGAAGTCAAGCGCCACGGCTGCGGGCATCGCTACCTCCTGCGACTCCACCGCCGCCCCGGAATCCATCGGTCGTCCGCTAGCCCTCGACAAACTCCCAGGAGGCGATCAACCAAAGAGCGACGAGGCGATCGACCAAAGAGCGACGGGCACACAATCGAGAGCAAGAACTGGAAGGAATTAGGCAGACACCAATTCAAGGAAGGAGAAACACGTTTCCTCCAAGCAATTTCGTCGTCGGCTCCCGATTCAATGACCCAGATCGCTTTATAAAGCGGTGGCTTCTTTTGGAGAAACCCATTCGACGCATCCCCTATACTTTTTCCCGCACCACTCAAATCGTTACTAGCAAATCTATTCGCCATGACCCGTGGGCCCCTACGGGTAGACACCAAAAGGTAGGTTCCAGTGGCCCGCTTGTGACGCCGTTAGGCAACGGATAAGTGTTATGTAACGCCGTTAGGCCGCCACCTACCAAGCCCAAGTTCCGTGCGTTACCAGTTGCGCGACGTGAGTTTGGTTCGGTTGCAAAGTTTTTTTTGTTTTTTAAATGATATAATAATAATTTAAATACATTTAAATACTGATGAAAATATAAAATGAGAAATGAGAAATAAGATTTCGAATAAGCTTATCTGAAGCGTGCACAGGACGTGAAATCGATTTGTGGCTGGTTTTCCGTGGATGCCATCCAAGCGCACCAACGTTAACCACACTAAAGGCCAGCGAATTTACCAAAACGCCATTCGATTGGCTTTGGGATTTGCCGTTCGATCGGAACAGGAAAACTCTCTAAGCGTCGACGGAGCTGACTCGCCGACGGTTGCTCAGAGCGAGGGGAGTCAGTTTAGTGGGCAGAGATGGCGGGGCCTGCAGGAAAATAATTGGCGGATGCCGAAGCGACACGGCATCGATGGTCGATCCCGACATTGGCAGCCACTGGGAGGGCACGTGAGGGGCGGGTGACGCGAGTGCCACTGGAGTGGGCCCCGCAAAAAATTAAAAAGAAAATGGATGCTTCCAGGTGCGGAATTTCTCACGGCCACTTCGGCGCAGCGGCGACGTGGAGTAGCGCGTCCACGTACGCCACTAGACAGACGACGGTCCCTCTCCTCTCAAATTTTTAATATAAGAAATATAAAAATATTTAAATAATTTACAAATTTTAATAATATAAAGACGAAGACAATTTTAATAGAAAATATTAAAATCTTTTAAAAATTGTTAAATGATATTTTTTAATCTAAAATTAAATCGTTACAGTGGATCTTAATGACCTGATTTAATTTTTTTCTATTAAAATTGAGGACACTGTGTGTTTGATACGTGGCATGATATAACTGTTTGACAAGCAGCTTGCATTCATGACTGCTCGTGACCACAGCTACCCATCATTATTGCCATAAAAGCCCACGCAATAATTTTTAATAAAGTTGCTTTACAAGATGACTTTTTAGGGTATTTTTATATTATCCTAAATATATATTTATTTAAAATAATAAAATTTTATTTTCAATTATAATAAATTCCATTTGTATTATTTTGATCACTTATAAAAATTTTTTTATGAAATTAATCGATCTATCTTTAAAATTAATCATATTATAAAAATTAAATATCTAAATTATTTTAAAAAATTAATAAACTATGTAAATATATTTTATCAATTAAGTTGGATTACTTATACCATTCCGCGAACTGGATCGATCGAATCAATGAAACGAAATGTGGAGATTAAATTTAGAGATGGATGAATGGAAGGACCCAATTAAGTAACATAAAATCACACAAATATTATTTGTGCACGTTTTAAATAATCTTACCAATTAAATATAAAAATATTTATCTATTTTTTCTATTTAATTTCCTACGAACTACATACTGTTACTTTTTTAAAAACATGTTTTATAACAAGGGGCCTAGTATACAGTGTCTTGTACTTCGTGCTGGATTTAGAGAGTGTTCAGTTGCTTTGTTTAGTACTTCGCACTATCCTCGTATTGGATTTATCTAAAGCAGTGAATGTAGAACCCTATTCCACGTGGTCATGCTCTTGTTTTTTTTTTAATTTAAATATTTAATTTTTACCATTTAATTAACTTTAAAAATGAATAGTCCAACCCTATCATGCAAATCAAGAAGCATTAATAACTTCTCATCAGCCAACGTCCCAAATCTAAACTTTTGATTCTACTACTTAACTGAGTCAATGATTAATTAATTAAAATTTATAATTTAGTTAATTAAATACTCACTTATGACCAATTATAATAGTTGAATCTTTGTCTAAAATAAAAATTATCTTTTTCTAAAAAAAACAGAGTTTACTTTGCATCGACTTATTTAGGCTTTTCTTTCTCACGCCTAACATTCAATCCTCCATGATCTATTATGATTCTTACCTTTGCCAATAATTTATTAGACTTCAATCAAATTTTTTATCAACCATGATCTACTTAAACTTCTTTCCACTTGCCAATTCTCTGTTGAATGTTTAACCGTCAAATGTTCAGTTAATTGTAACTCAATCGTAACTATTTAACTTTAATTTACTTAAACTTCCTTCAATTTCAACACTTATTGAATAACCTATAAAGTATTTAACATCTATCTGTACACTTAATAAATATGTAAATAAACACAATAACAATCTATCTTAAATCCTTTATCAAACATATCAAAATCATTTGAACGAACTTAACCATTTTGAATATGATCATACCAACACCATTTCCCTTCAAGTTCGATCGAGTATTTAAATAGAAAATGTTTCTACGTCATTCGATCGAGGTAATGTGAAAGATTCTAACTTAAATGTCTCATTTTCTCACCTTTTGATAAACATAAAAACAATAATTAAAAATATAAAAAGAATTTGAAAAATACAAATTAAATCATACATATATAGACAAATAAGTATACTAATTAGAGCATGTAAATATCTAGTAATTATGATTGATTTGAATGGAAAAAAATAAATAATGTCTTACCAAAAATTATCGATAATGTCTTACCAAAAATCTCAAATTATTTCTTGCACTGAATCACCAAATATTTTCACTTCTTGTAATATTTCTATCTTGTAATATATTATATGCTGTATAAATATTTTTAGGCTTCATCTTTTGTTCGGTGCACTTGATGCAAAAACACAAAAAGAGAGTACATCAAATGACTAAGCTGACAATGGAAGGTGAATAATATTAATCTTGGAAGATGATTATTTGTTTTAGATTAGATAGATGACTTTTTTTTAAAATTTATTTATCCAATAAATTTAAAGTACAACTTAATATACTCAACCTTCGAAATATTTATTTTTATTATAATTTGAATTTTGATTCTCTTTTAATTATGAGTAATGATATGGTACATGAAAAGTCAGTATAAAAAATCAGCATGACAGACACAGGTGGGTCCCACTTTCATGCTTGTGTTTATCATGTTGGCTTTTCATGTAACATATCATTACTTCTTAATTATTTATTTGATTATTTTATCATTGCACCACATTTGTAGGGACAAATATTTTTATATGTAAATTGATGGTGAAAGATATTGATTGAAGAGGTGAATACTCATCTTTATTCACATCTGCAAGGGTAAATAATTACTTTTTTTGATATGTAAATTGATGTTCAAAGACGTTGATTGAAGAGATAAATACTTATCTTTGATGGATTGATGGAGCGAACAATTTTAAACTGTGTCACAATCTATCCAATTTCAAAGCCAAAAGAGATTCTTAATATCTCATATTAGCCAAAAGAGATTCTCAATATCTCATATTGAAAATCCTTTCATATGGATTGTAATACATATATATGTATATAGTTCAAGATCATTTGGATCCACCTTTAGATTTTTTTTCTTGAGATCATTAAATAACTCTAAAATTTTATCATCATGATATCTTATAGGAACCTTTTAAACTCAATAAGATCATATATTTGATGTATTCCTTCACTTATAAATAGTCCTTAAAAATAATATATTTTTTTACTTATTAATCTTTAAAACCCTTCTAATCTCTCTTAATTTACTTGTCTAAGTATCACGGACACAAATAAATAGTGTAGTGCTAAAATCAAATAAAAAGGTAGAATGAGATATGTTTTTTTTCTTCTCAGGGGTTTGATTGAGTTGATTATTACGAAATAGATTTATTGAAATAGATAAGAATCGAATCTTAAATAATTATGAAACTAATCATGTGGGACGATTGAGAAAATTAGATCCTTTATGTTGAAGAGAACTAGACAACCAATGGAACTTCGGCTCAATGGAATTTGATCAACCCTATCGAGATAGGCCTTTTCTCCATTATTTATCTGATCTAATTTATTCCTTTTCAGTAAAGACTAAAAAGTGAGTACTGTAGCTTTCGATTCCTGAAAGCTTATTTAATTTATTTCTTTTCAGATCACTCGGAGCTTGGAGAGGGCGAGGGAGAGGGAGAGGGAGAGAGAGGAGAGAGCGCGAGAGATGGGGCGATGCAGAGGCTCGGCCCTAGGGCTTCTGTTCGTGGGGTGGGGGTTGGTCGCGGGGCTTTGGGCGCCTCCGGTGTTGGGGCGATTCGTGGTGGAGAAGAACAGCTTGATGGTGATGTCGCCGCCCGAACTCAAGGGGAAGCGCGACAGCGCCATCGGGAACTTCGGCATTCCGCAGTACGGCGGGAGCTTGGCTGGCGCAGTGGTGTTTCCCAAGGAGAACGCCGCTGCCTGTCACGAGTTCTCGCGCTCCGATCTCTTCAAGTCCAAGGCCGGGGCGCTTCCCAACTTTATTCTAATTGATCGCGGAGGTAACTTGAATCAGTCCACTTTTCCGACCGCACTTTTTTCATGGATTTCTGGAAATCGCGTGTTTTTTTTTCCTCTGTAATAAAGACGAATCCGTAGCTGTTTCTCGGGTCAAGGAACTCTAACGAGGAATGCAGTGTTTGACGCTGGGACATTCTGTATACCAGTGTGGGTAACTGTAATCAGTCCACTTCGCCGACGCACTTTCTCATAGCCCTTTAATAACTATGGGAAGAGTTTTTTCAAAATTTCAGTCCAGGATAGGTTTATGACTCTGGTTACCATAGAAATATTATTTTTCTTAATTATCTAACTTCTTGAAAATGGTGTGTAGATAAAAAAGGACACAAGAACATCGATCTCATAATTCTACTTGGATATGTACATATTGGCATCAAAACTGTTCCATTCCAGCGAAGACCCAAAATCTGACATAGTTTGAAATTTCAAACCTTACTAAAAATATTCTAATACTTGTCTGTTATATAAGCTCTCTCTATCATAAATTTTAGTGTTTTTTTATTTGAAGAATGTAAAGAGATTCAAAAGGAAAAATAGTAACATTTTCAATTCTGAAAATCAATATCTTGCTTACTTTGAGATGTATTATTCCAATTTTGCAATTTCATCCCAGAAGGATAATTTTTGTAATTATGTTATGGATGTACTATGAACAAGAAAATTGGGGGAATGAAAATCTTCTTGTGGATCAATTGATTAATTTATAGTTGGCATAGTCAAGGACTTAGAATTAGATGGCTAGAAATAGCATTGTATCTGTTTGAAGAATTTGAAAGTTTCATATGGCAAAAATAATTGAATTAGTAACATCTTGTCAATAAATGTGTGTGAGGGTGGGTGGTGCTTAGCTAAACTGTATGCATGGTTGATGTGGGCATACTTACTATGCATTCATTGGGATGATGAAACATGCCCTTGGTAGTTAATAACAATTGGGGGCAAAATATAGCAACATTGGTGGTGCTAGTCATTAGCCAATAAGAAAACATAGTTGGAATCATTGACTGACCCTGATCTCTGATTGGTTAAGTTGGATTGGAATCAGCCCAATCCAATCTGAGTTAGTTTGAGATCTTGGTTAGATGAGTACAAATAGAGAAAATACGGAGAATAAAATCCAAAATCTGTTCAATTGGCAAAAGCTTGTAGCTGTTCAAATGAGATTCAAATTATGGATGAAATTAATAGGTCGCTCCACGTGGAAGGCCGTGTGTCCCTACTTCCAATAGACAAAATCTCATTGTGAGGCCTATAGGAGGGGCTAGATACTATATCTATGCCAAGAGTCTCACTCTTGAATTGCCATAGTAATCATACATAAGGAAGTTTTTAGGCAATTGTTAAGAGAAAAACAATCTCTCTTCTCTAATTTAGGTAAACTTTCTTTAATTTCACCCATCCCCACTTTTATCACTGTAAACATCTACTATCGATCTAGTTCGAGTCACATCCTCAAAAGTCCATATGCACCACATTCAAGCTAATCCAAAAGGGCCTTCTCGGTTCACCTTCACCAAATTATTCCCTTTCAATTGACCTGGCTAAGCATCCACTAATTTTATCTTATTTATTGTTGCTAATTAAGTCTTTTTTGGTCTCCCTCTTCCTCAATTAATGTGTATTTGTCATGGTCTCATATCGCCTAACTGAATCATTTATTGGTAGCGATATTTATTGGTACCCTATCATATTTGCCATTTCTTACTCTACATGCCCATTTAGATCTCTTTCTATTAAAATCATTTCGTTTGTGGGAATTTTTTATACTACATCTAAGTCTTCCCATAACCTATATTTAATGTCTTCATCTAATCCTACTTGAGGTGTATATATGCTAATTACATTAATAATTTTTTTAACCACTATTTTGAGAAATATAATCTTATCTCCCTTCCTAACTACTCCTACTTCTTCGTCCCTTAATGAACTATCTACGACAATACCTATTCCATTTCTCATTTTATTTTTTCTGCATACTATAACTTAAAACCGGAGGTCTCTATGATCTTTACCTTCCCCCTACCCCATTGTGCCTCTTGTAAATATAAAATATTAATTCTTCTTCTAATCATTATATCTACTACCTCCATACTCAAATCTAAGACAATCGATATTCCTATTCTTATCCAACCTAGAGTATGAGAACTCTTGTATATATAACACTACAATTAGGTTCTCATGGAGAGATAGTAGTCCTTGCTAAGATATTGCAGTCGTACCCTGCAACGTGTTCCTTTCGAAGAACAACTTGACATTAGTACAATAGTTTAATGGATCCATAACATTTGCCTACGCTAACCGACAACCTAATGCAACCCTCTTCTTTTATCCAGACGTGGGACTGGCCATGATGGAATTATTTGCCATGGACGGAGTTTCCTTTCAAATTTTCCAAAATTGAGCTTTGAGCTTGTGATGGGGACAAGCACACATCTATCTTTGTCCTGTTCTAACTATAACAGTGGCCTCATCAACAGGAGGTTTTTTGTTTCATTTTTTTCTTCAATTTTTATTGCAGTTTTCTTCTTTCATTTAGTGTAGTGTTCCATGGGTTCCATTGATGTCAATGGAAACAGTTCTATTTAACATATCTTCACACAATGAATACATCTAATCCTTGGGATTACAATCTAATTTTAGCAAATTATTATACTTTACAATAGAATACTGCTAGATTCATTTTATTTTTATAATCTTTTGATTGTTAATCTTTTTGTTTCTCTCATTATTACCTTGCCTAAGAAAACACTTTCTTGACAAAGCTATTGCATAATTGAATTGTGGTAGAGATGTATTGCATTCTGCATGTTGTTATGAGATTCTCAATAATTTTTCTTATGTATGTCATTATGACTGTTCTGATTTCAACAGAACAAGTGCTTTCATCTTTGGATACTAGAACAAAAATGACCACTGTATTGTCTTCCCAAGATTAAATAAAAATTATGCTACGTTTATTCACCATCATATGCTTATCCTAATATCCTTTTACAGCTTGTCTTTTTGCCAAAAAGGTTTGGCATGCGCAAAATGCTGGTGCATCTGCTGTGCTTGTCGTTGATGACAAAGATGAACCTTTGATTACCATGGATTTGCCTCGCGAGGATGATGAAGCTGCTAAATATATTCAGAACATTACAATCCCCTCTGCTCTTATTGATAAAAAATTTGGCGAACAGTTAAAGAAGGCTGTCCGAAATGGTGAAATGGTCAATGTGAACCTTGATTGGAGAGAGGCTGTTCCCCACCCAGATGATCGTGTGGAATATGAATTATGGACTAATAGCAATGATGAGTGTGGTGCTAAATGTGACATGTTAATGGGATTCTTGAAGGAATTCAAGGGTTCAGCTCAGTTGCTTGAGAAAGGTGGTTATAGCCAATTTACACCTCATTACATTACCTGGTACTGTCCTCAGGCTTTTATTGCCAGCAAACAGTGCAAGTCACAATGCATCAACAATGGGAGGTATTGTGCACCTGATCCTGAGCAAGATTTTAGCATTGGTTATGATGGAAAGGATGTAGTCATTGAGAACTTGAGACAACTTTGTGTATTTAGAGTTGTAAATGAAAGTAAAAGGTCCTGGATTTGGTGGGATTATGTGACTGATTTTCATATAAGGTGCCCAATGAAAGAGAAGAAGTACAACAAGGAGTGTGCAGAAACTGTTATGAAGTCTCTGGGTAGGTTC
This sequence comes from Curcuma caesia, assembly GCA_037834155.1. NCBI lineage: Eukaryota > Viridiplantae > Streptophyta > Magnoliopsida > Zingiberales > Zingiberaceae > Curcuma > Curcuma caesia. The sequence goes on along the minus strand of JBBMKF010000007.1, from coordinate 2,059,854 downwards.
ACTTCCAGAGTTAAATTGGATAAAATAGGTGTTTTACATTTTTGATTATTGGAAAGCTTGCATGTTTTAAATGTCTGTTGATATCTTATTCTAGAACATGTGCTTTGGAGCTGATGTGATCTGATGCAATATATCTGGTCTCTCTTCTTAGTGTTACAATAATACTATATTTTTTTAGTTAGATCTTGTAGGAATTTATTATGCCAATCTGGTATCCTTTTAAAAACGGGAGCTCATAATTAATATATTTTCTAGAATGTGAGTTTGCACATCATATATAAGGACCTACATGACATTCTTTTCTGAGCAGGGATAGATGTTAGGAAAGTTGAACAATGTATGGGAGATCCAAATGCTGATCGAGATAATCCCATGTTGAAGTTGGAGCAGGATTCTCAGGTCATCTTTAGTTTTACTCAGATTTTTTTAGTTGTGAATTCTTTGGGTGATGTTTTTATTTGACATTGATGCTTTAGTGCTGTGCCTGATGGTAACCTAATTTGATACTTGTTTTTTAAAGTACTGTATTCCTTTCTGTAGGTAGGAACAGGTTCTAGGGGGGATGTTACTATATTACCTACACTTATTGTTAACAACCGACAATATCGAGGTTGGTCTTGGGTAATTCAATTTTTAATCTTTGAGTCAATACAGTAATGAAACCCAAAATTTCCAGGAAAATTGGAGAAAAAGGCTGTATTGAAGGCAATCTGTGCTGGTTTTGAAGAAACTACTGAGCCAGCTGCTTGTTTGAGCGATGGTGAGGCTCAGTAAATTTGCACTAATTTTATAACTGTAGATGAAAAAAGAACTTTCTCTAATGCAATTGTTCTCGGCACAGATATAGAAACAAATGAATGTCTGAATGATAATGGTGGATGCTGGGAAGACAAAGCATCCAATATTACTGCCTGCAAGGTAATAATTTAACAACTTATCTTAATTTTTTTTCTTTTATAATGGCTTGTATCTTTCAGGATACGTTCCGTGGCAGGGTCTGTGAGTGCCCTGTATTCAATGGTGTGCAATTCAAGGGTGATGGCTACAACAATTGTGAAGGTAATCTTTTATTCTCCCTTAAGAATTAAAACTTTATATGAATTTTAAACAATTCAAGTAGGATCCTTAACTAACTTAATGAAAATGAATTAGGCTAAAAGGTCTTCTAGGTCAAAATGTTTTTCTTTGTGTATTTCTTGCTGTATTTCCTGTTGATATTATTGTCATTTGTTGAATCAGTGTTTATTTGTGCTGTGTGTCTGCTTTGTGCTGGTGAAGAAAATTGATATCTTGTAGAAACAGATTTTTCATATACAACACCATTTGCTCATTATAAAAGTTATTTAATTGGTCTGTTCATAACTTTATGTTCTCCTATATTTAGAAGGATAGTAAACTTCCTCTCGTATATCAGTTGAAGCCCAACTCTTTTGAGGTATTTCAGTGGCTTTATTTGCCGTACTCACATTTCTGATTATTCATGGAAATCATACACACTATCCAACTACTTCATCCTGATAACTTAATTATGCTAACTCATTTTGAGTCAGTGACTTGAAATCTCTGAATGAAACTTTTCTTCTAGAGAAAATATAATAGAGAAAGCGTTGTGATGACAGGGGGTTCAATTCCAACTTGCTATACCTGAAGCTGACCTCCAACCAATGAATGGAATCTTGTGTTTCTGTTATGCATGAAATGTACTTGCTTCACCTGCAGGCCAAAACTAGAACAATATAAGCACGAACAGATATTTATTCACCTCATATCAACTAGGTTTGATCATATCTACTGGTACGAGCCTTTGCCTTAATTAGTGTCGAACCAAGGTGATCCAACAATGGGAGAGGGGTGGACAGAAAAAAAGTTAGGGGGGACATCTTTATCTTGAAACCAATAAGCCAAGTCGAAGTAAACAGAGCCAAACTGAAAAATTCAGTTTATTAGTTTATTGATTTAGTTTTAATTTGGATACTAGCTAATGTTTTCAATTTTTGTTTGGTTTCTGTTTGAACATGTACAAAGCGTTAAAACCTATCTGAACTATTAGGATTTTTTATATAAATATGTATATATAAACAAATTATTATATTAATTATGTGGTTTCTTTTTATTATTTGTTTTTAGCTTTTCTAATCAACACAAACCATTCATTCTAATATTTTTTATTATTAATTTCTATAGAATTGTTGTTTGGAAACTAGTTTTTAATTAGTTTTGGTTCTTTTAAATTAATGGTTTCAAACCAAACCAAATTGAAAATTTTGGTGTGGTTTCAAATCAACCAAACTGTTTTTCATTCAATTTCAGTTTGGACCATATGCCTATACTGATACAATGACCTAGGAATTCTTTTGGTGTGTATGTGCGCACACATACTCACATTCTTAAAAAATTTTGATATCTTACACTATACGAGATTTTATAATTTTTTGCAAAAGTCTTAGTGCCTTAGCAGGGAAAGCAATTTTCTATTAATTCTCCCACTGCATATCCTCATTGCTTGTCAGTCTGATACAAGTTCATTGCTTGTTACAATTATTCCCATTGTTTAAAAATCCAGGCAACATATTGAACCTAATGCACATCTACTGCTTTACTTTCTTTTCAGCAATTGGGCCTGGAAGGTGCAGAATAAACAACGGTGGCTGTTGGCATGGAACTCGTGATGGCAAGACATTTTCTGCATGTCAGGTTGGTGCAGTTCTATGACCTTTCATTATGACATAAACAAATTGAGTTGTCGAGGTATAGTCTGCTTTTAAAGTGAAACCTTCATGATTTTGTTCTTCCCATTAGTTGTCCTGAAGGGCAAGGATTTCTTTATGCCTTAGAAGACTACTGCTTGGCAATGTGAGAATAATGCTTGGCTTATCCAGATCTCCTATGGGGAGTGAAAGTTTGTGTTATTTCAATGGTGCCATATGCCGAGGGCAATTTGTTTGCACGTTGTCTTGGACCTATGGGTTTACTTTTTTTTTTATGATAGTTTGATTCAATTCTTGGCATCTAGAAAATTAGAAATCCACCTTTAAGAATAGAAATCTTTTTGATCCTTATATGGTCTGGAGGGTCCTCATTTTGTCACTTGCTAATGGACAGAAGTCTCCTAGATTAATACCATTGTTAGGCTACTAAACTATGGCTATTTGCTGATTGTAATTTTGTACCTTCTCGTGATTTTGATCTATTTGAAACTATCCATGCAGGAATCTGTTGATATTAAATGTCAATGCCCACCTGGATTTGATGGTGATGGTGTGAAAGCATGTGAAGGTAAGATCAATTATTTCTTCTATCTTGCAAGTCAGGTTGTATGAAAATAATTTGAATGTTCTGAATAGTATATTGGTATGACAGAGCAATAGATAGTTCCTTTCTTATTTGATAAGTAGCAACTCTTCATTTCTCTAATCCTTGTCATTTTTCTCCCTTGATTAGACATCGACGAATGCAAGAGGCGTACAGCTTGTCAATGCCCTGAGTGCAGCTGCAAGGATACCTGGGGAAGTTTTGAATGCACCTGCAGTGGAGACCTTTTATACATAAGAGAGCATGATACTTGCATAAGTGAGGCTTAAAGTTAATTTGCCTATAGGAGAAGAGAGTCATCTCAAACTTATTTGCATTATATGTACTCCTTGATGTATTGTACAGGTAAGAGAGCCAGTGAAGCGAAGGGTACATGGGCTGCTGTTTGGGCGCTTCTGATAGCATTGGCTGTTGTTGCTGTTGGAGCATATGCTATATACAAGTACAGATTAAGGGTAAGTAACAAGATCCATCTAATTGTATTATCCTTTCATGGGATGTTTTTACTCGCCAGCATTTTTTTGGAATCCTATGCACTATAAATGATTTGTAGTAGGGTTGATCATGGTTCAGTTTATCGGTTTAGGAAAACGAAACTAAACCAATATATTTCACTTCAGAATTTTGCAAACTGAAACCATTTTGGTTTGGTTCCAAACCAAACTAAAATTTTTGGTTTGGTTCAATTTGAAACTGTTAATTAAAAAATAAATATAAATCAATCAAAAATAGTCAAAAACTAGTTTCCAAACAACAATTTTATTGAGATTTGTCATAAAAATTATTAGAATTTAAGGTTATGTTGATTAGGGAACATAGCAAGCATATAATAATAAGAAATTTTGTTAATTACCATACTAATTTGTTTTTATATATGATACATATTTAAAAATTTTAATGGTTTGTGCAAGTTCTAACTGAAACCAAACTATAATTTGATAACTTTGCATAGTATCCAAATTGAAACCAAACCGATAAACCAGTAGACCAAAATTTTCAGTTTAGATCAGTTTGATCCAGTTTGGTTTATTGATTTTGGGCCATAGATGTCACCCCTAGTTTGTAGTCTTATCTTGTCTAGGCTTTAGGTTGGTACCTGGTTAAGGAAATTTGACACAAGATAGATGATTTTTAGTTAGTTAAATAGTTTCAAGTTTCTTACGGTCAAATAGAAAAGATTGGAATTGGTTCTCAGTTGAACCTCTATTATGAACTTTGAACTACTCATTTTCTTGTCTTTTCTGTCAGACTAACTTTTCTTGAGAATAGTTTATTTTTAATAGCTGAGCTTAAACTATATCTAGAATCTAGGAGTGGAACAAGCCATACCCTTAGTATTTATCATTCTAATTCATCATTGGTATTTGAGAATGTAACCATAGCTTGGAGTGCACATTCCAATTTTATCAACCTTTTCATCAATGCTTCACATTGTAAGTAATTACCACTCAAAATCTCTATAGTACATTACTCTAACTTGTTGGCAAAATCAGTGTAAATCTAATATTTATAAAATTGATTTATTGGTTAAAACGGTCTTGTTCCTATGGTTGTAAAGTTCGGATCACTTGGTCGAAAAGATAAGATTTGCTTTCTGTCTTGGTCAATTTTACTTGAAAGTTTGAGCTTCCCACGCTGATGGAAATGGCTTGGAAGATGACACTCTAAACTAACATTTATTTTCAAGTCGGAATACAATCAAATATAACCCCCTTAGAGAAGTAGACCAAATATAACCAAATGAACAGCGAAATTCAAGTAGGCACCGTGGGTTATTAATTAGAGGCTGACAGTTCATAACATTATTGATCCTGTGTTTCTGAGTATTTAGTTTTCTCTGGTATAAGTGCAACGACAAGCAGCAGCAATACAAGAAGCCATGATTTCAACTATTTATGATGAACATCTCAACTCTTCACTTCAATGTTATTAACTTATTCTGCTATACCTATCTCGGTCAGTGGCATTTACAGGATGGTTACGTATTCATTTTTCCCTAATGTTTAGCTCTTGGTGCACCACCAAATCATCTTTAAAGTGCAGTTACTGACTTACAAATTCCTGTTACTTGTATATACAATCTTATTGCTGAATTCGACCTAGCACTAAATTTTCACAAATGTGTAATTTTTATGTAGTCTCATATAGGAATTTTATAGATCCATCTAAATAGATCTTGGTTTTTGTAACTAATAAATCAAATAGAGACATGGACGACTATTTTGTGAGTAAATCGTTGTAAATCAATTTCTCGAGTGAATGAGAAATTAATGTTTGAGGTTATTTGAGTTACGAAGAGTTCGTCTGATTTAGTTGGACAAGGGCATGAGCTTTTGTGCAGAATCCTTTTACTAAAACGTAGAACACCTTTTCTGGCCAATAAAAGTAAAGCACAAAATATGGTACACCAAAACCAACTAATCAAAGCAATGTGCAATTCTGCAATCGAGGACAACTTGTGCTGCCTTTAATTAAATTATTCAATTAAAGGAAAATTTTAGAAAAGGACACACCCTTTAAGTTTGTGTCTTTTTACCCCTTGGAAGAAACCTTTAACCCTATAAATTAATCCCTTATCCTCTTGGTGTATCTACCACCCAAATTGGTGTCTCGATAGTCGAAGGGGTGTGTCGGGAATTAAAAAGGGCATAATCCGCATCACCATACCATTGCCGCACCAGATTGAGTCATTTACTTATCAATGAGTTGATTGACTAGACCCAACATGATGAATCAATCTCATTAATTGAGAGGAAATCCGGCACAACATGCAAAACAAGTAATTGTATTACCATTCCAAATACATAACCTTATAAAGCTATTTCACAACCATAAGTGCCACAAGAACTAATAGTTTGAGAAGAAAGACATCATAAAAGATATTATTTGATAACGGACTACAGCAAGTAATACTTAAGATTTTTTTTGTTTTTGTTTTGGTTCAACCCAAACTAGTTTGGATTCAGTTTTTTTAAATGCCCACTATATGACGACTGCATATATGTGACCAGATAGGCTGCCTAGTCCCACATATTAAAGCCATCCGCATGTTATATGCAATGCAGTCTCTTGATGCAAATCTCTATGTGGCTGCCTAGACCACTTTTTAAAACAATGGTTTTTACTGTAATTTTAATTTTCCCTTGTAGCATTTAGCTTTGAAATTGCTTTAGTTATTATTTTCAGGCGAAACCGCCTCCCTACTTGACTGCGAGTTGGATCCTTGCATGCCTCAGCATTATGATTATAATAGTTTTGGAAACAATAACTAGCTCATGGTTTCTGATGGCTATGTTTTAGGAATTTCAGTTGAAGTGTTTTTTTCCCCTTTTCAATTCAGTTTCCTTATTTTTCATATTTGCAACTAAAGATCTAGGGAGTCCGTTTCTGTCTTTATACTAATTATTCTAAAATGTGTTCCGTGTTTAACTAATTCCTAGTTGATGTTTTCCTTTGACTTCACTTTTTTGTCCTGTTTCAGTCGTACATGGACTCTGAGATCAGGGCTATCATGGCACAGTACATGCCTCTGGACAGCCAAGGGGAGGTTCCAAGTCATTCTCATGAAGATTCACATGAAAATCATGCCTGAAGTTTTTTTCCCTTTCCTTTTAACATTTAGTACCACTCATATTCAAGTTTTCCCCTAGTCAACTTAGCCCCGATATGAAAAAGGATAAATTTCCCGCTGGTGAAATAAGGCGTGCTCTAAAGAGTGAGATGAAGTCCGAGCCAACAATATGTTGCTAGCACAGGAGGGCCATGAAGATCTGTAAATAGCACTGGTTGTGTAATTATACATGTATTAGTTTCTTAGGTGGATTCAGTCACAGTTACCCCTACAGTTCGGACAAATCTGCTCCTGAAACCTAGCTAGGGCTGAGTATGAGAATTTGTGTGAATTGAGCGTCAATGGTTGAAGCAAAACCATATTCATTAAGACAGTCAACAACTACCTTGTGTGAGGCCAACACTCCTCTGTATGGTATTCATGTTCTCGACCATTTCCACAAACCTTTCCAGTTTATTATTTAATTTGTTGCATGGTAATGTCATAGACGCAACAGTAGCTTTATTATCCAATTTGTTGGAACTTGCAGAGGAAATCAAAACATTAGTAGAACTGCGAGAAGGGGGTGACAATAAACGTAAGAATTAGAGGTGTGAACTATTTTAAAGTTTGAGCTTTTTAGTTTCTTGCATACCTCTTTCCTAGAAATTTATTAACGTAAGTTTAGATGTGGATTTTGTTTCATAATATCAACTGTTATTTCTTTTTGTTTCCAGCTTATTTGCAAAGTTTAGGTGTATACATGGCGTGCATGTGTTTATACATGTGTATACGCATGTATGTGCATCTCGATTTATTTGGACTTCTATTATTGCATTTGTAATATATGTTAAATTGTCCTATACGGTGTATACTTGACATGCATATGACAGATTATAATATTTTTTAATTTAATTATCAAAATCATATATTAAAGGGTATGATTTTATCAATTTTTCTATTTGACAATTAATTTTGTTAGGTCACATAAAAGCAATATAATATCAATAACAATATGATGTTTGAATAATACTTCTAATCACTTCCCCTACATTATCAACTAAGAAAATATTAAGTGTTAATTAAGATCAAGAAGATGGTTTCTAGCTTAAACCACTTGCAACTTCTTTTTGACATACATCAATCATGATTGAGATGATGATTTTTTTTTTTTGTGGGTTGTGGGACTGTTAGAATGGCGGATTTTATTTTATTTTTATTGAAGAAAAAATAAGATTTTAATTTAAAATCAATACATCTTTCCTTTTGATATACAAAAAAAATAAATCACCAACTAGGTGTCATAAGCATCATTATGTGTCTCTCGCTTAGAAAGGTCAATTGCATTTCCCTGAGGAGTCCAATGCTCAGCCTTGAGTCTTTATGATACCAATTTGAATTGATTAAGATACCGTTAAAGAATTAGAACATGTACCTTTTGCAAAATCACATTTAATTATCAACCGTCAACTTTGACTCATCGTGACACTAATTATAATTAAGATTGGGTACCTAGTCAAAAAAAAAAAACAAATTCAACTTTACCTCCCCGTAATGTATCATTAAGGTTCTTTGGGTCACCTAGTCGACAACTATTATTGACCTAGTTGGGTGAGTTTTGGAAGTATGTATCGGTTGAATTGTTTAAATTTCATAAAAAAATTTTACAAGTGTCTAAAATTTATAAAACTTCATGAACACATTTGTCATATCATAATACATCAAAGAAAAATAAAATTTTTTATATAAAAATATAGTCTATTTTCATAACTTGACATAAAATTGAAAATCCTTGAAACCTGTGTTGCAACTCCAACTTTATATCATTCTAGAACCAAGATAAAATCTATTTTCTAAGTTTTCAAAAATGTTTTGAAATTTATTCAGTATGAAACTTTTCAACTATGATCGTTAGACTATGTGCACATGATATGTATACAAATCTTCCACATAGTTGATTTTATATTATTTCGAATATTAATACATTTTAGTGACTTAAGACCTGTTAAAATTAAATTCTGAATCATAGTAGCATCTATAATTAAATCTATAAAATTAAATTTAGTTCTTGGAATCAATAAACTAGAAATCTTACTCAACCTAAACTGGTAGCTTGGAACAATACTAGAGGGAGATATAACAGGGAAACATTTTCTTAAACGTCAACTACCACATTGACTATCAATTAGCTGAATTTCTTTTTTTAAAAAAAATATCAATCAATGTTAGACAACAAATTTTCCAACATTTTTTTACCATGCGATTAAATCGACAACTGTTGAACATGATGATGTCTCAAATGAACATGGATGTAATTTTCTTTGCATCAGAATAAGAGGAAAAAGATGGCACTAGAGTACATGTATACATACAGGTTAGCTTAACAAAACATGTCCTGTGTGCAGCAACACCATCCCTGCAAGAAAAAAAAATGACATGTCTGGTGAGATGGACACAAGAATATAGGAATCGAGGTTGTTATAAAGATAAACATACTGAATAGAACTTGCTTCAGTGCAAAACCCCTGTCG
>JBBMKF010000007.1:2014535-2034387 GCA_037834155.1 Curcuma caesia | reverse complement strand
GATTGTCATTTTGTTCGTGAGAAAATTCAACAAGGCTTGATCACTACAGGATATGTAAAAACTGGAGAACAATTAGGAGACATCTTCACAAAAGCTTTAAATGGGATCCAAGTTGATTATCTTTGTAATAAGTTGGACATGATTAATATCTATGCTCTAACTTAAGGAGTATTAGCCTATAAAAATATATTTCCTAGAATAGGTCTCCTAGGATAGGTCTCTAAAATCAGTATATAAATAGGGTCTTGTATCTTGTAATGAAATAAAATTTCTTTTGTTATTTTACCTAACATATGTCAAGTAAAATTCAATAAACCAAGGGAACACTATGTTGTTAGTTCTAGTACACAAATAGAATAATTATATAACAAGCCAACTTGTTTGCCAACTTAGATGCAAAGAAGGGTTGTATGAATAGATATTGAATGTGTCTATAGTTACTGAGGATTGTTCATGGTTTAAATTAATATTGGATTGGGAAACCATAATTACCTCCGTCCATGACAAATAAACTCAGCCATGGTCAATCCCAAATCCGAATAAAGGAACGTTGTGTTCGGTTATCAATCAATGTCAAACAAAAGCAATATTATGTATATCCATCAAACTATAAGAAATATGTTAATGTTAGTTTGTTCCCCATAAAGAAGGCGTTGTACGGTATGATTGCAATATCTCGATAAGGATTATTACATCTCCATGAGAACTTGGATATAGTATTAAATATGTAAGACTTCTCACACGTTAAATTAGATAAAAATAGAAATTATAAAAAATACCGATTGTCTTAGATTGGAATATAGAATGTACGAACGTTTACTAACAAAGCAATGAAAGTAGTAGATACAACGATTAGGAGAAGAATTAATATTTTGTGCTTACAAACAAAAATGATAGAGAATTTAAATTTTAAATTATGGTATAAAACGAGAAATAAAGTAGGTATTATTATAAATAGTTCAGTAAGGGGCAAAGTAGTAATAGTAGTTAGAAAGGAAGATAGAATTGTAGCTCTCAACATAGAGGTAGCAAAAAAAATCATTAATATAATTAATATATATGCACCTCAAATAAGATTACATGAATACACCGAAATTGATTTTGAAAAGATTTAAATGATATAGTACAAAGTTCCAACAAACAAGATAATTTAATAGGAGGAAATCTAAATATTCATGCAGAAATATAAAATGAGAAATACGATTGGGCCCATGAAGAAGAAAAAGGTATATTTGACTTCGTGATAATATATGAACTTATAATAACTAATACATTTTTAAGAAAAAAGGAGTTATGTTTAAAAGTGGAAACAATAAGTCACAATTTTATTTGCTTATGGTTAGGAAGAAAGAAAATTTTGTAAAGATTACAAGGTTATCTCTAGAGAAAACTTAACCATCCAAGATAGGTTAGTGGTGTTAGATACACACCTCAAGTATAGTATCAATAAAAGAAAAACGTGTATGACTCAGAATCAAATGGCGGAAGTTAAAAGATAAGATAAAATGGTGGAAATATCTTTAAGGAAGGGGTAGGAACACAAGTATTAGGAGAAATGCATGACGACTCAACTACGACATAAGATAACATATCATCAAATTTGAAAACGATGGCCAAGAACCTCCTTGATGAGTTAAGAGGGCAAGCAGTATCAAATAAAGAATCTTAGTGATGAAATAAAAAAGTACAAGAGAAAGTGACGGGAAAACGAACATACTATAAGTTATTATACACTTATAAGAACTAAAAGACACTTTAAAAGTATGCAGTAGCCAAGAAAGAGGTAAAGCAAAGCAAGGTTTAAAATATCGAGCCGTGCCAAGATTTCAATCTCGAATTGGAACTATACAGTTTTAGTACCGTATCATACCGTGTCAGTATAGTTTCGACATTTTTAAAATATAAGATATATTAACTAAAATAAAACATTTAATCTAAATATTTAAAAATAAAAAGTAAAATATTTTTAAAAAATAATAAGATAATAAAGCTTATGTAAATTATCCTCAACTATAGCTAGGAATTGATTATTAAAATGTTATTAAACCTAAGTTAAAAAAACAAAAGGCTGGCCACGCACGCGACCGCGGGCGCATGCAGCACGCACGTAAAGGTGTCGTTGGGCTTGTGTGACGCCTCTGATGGCGTCGCCGACTCGGGCGACGCCTCCGGTGGGGTCGCTAGGTTTGGGCGATACCTCCGGTGGCATCGTTGAGGCCGCGGGACGCTTCTAGAGGCGTCGTCGAGCCCGAGTGACATCTCTAGAGACGTCGCCGAACCCGAGTGACGCCTCTGGAAGTGTCTTCCGATCGAAATGCCTGTGCCGGTATTATGCCAATCTGTCGGCGGAATGAAATTTTTCACCAGTATCGCGCGATACAGCTCGAGATTTCAATCCAGGAAGCAAATCCAATAATGAAGCTTTCAAACAACTATATCAATAGTTTGATACAAAAGGAGAAAGGGGCATCTATAAAATAGCTAAAGCGAGAGAGAAGAAAACAAAAAATATTACTACATAAAATGCGTTAAAGATGAATCCAATAAGTATTAGTGAAGAAAGAAGAAATAAAAGAGCGATGAAAGAGAAGTAAGATATTGAATGGCTTATGAAGTTATTCAACCTCACATTGAAAATGAAGAAAATGTCTAATCAATAGACATTAAAGGGCAAGTACTCAAGTCCCCTTATATAAAAATAAAAGAGATATCTAAAATTATACAAATTATAAAGGCATTAAGCTAATGAATCATACCATGAAATTTAGGAAAGAATGATAAAAAAAATTAAGGAACAAGACTAAGATGACTAAAAATCAATTTAGATTCATGTTTAAATGGTCGACGATATAAGCTATACATCTTCATGGAGAATTTGTTAACGTAACATTAGTGTTGTAAATGGCGGTAGGCGAGGTAATCAATGACCGCCAACCGCCTCAGTTGCCTAGGTGGTGCCTAGGTAATTGATTTTTTTATTATTTTGTATACATAATATTATAAATAGTCATATTTTTAATGATGTTTATGAATAAATAAGTTTCATACAATACCATACAATTTATATAAGGTACAAATAAATATATAAATGCAACTAACAAGATAATTAATAAAAATTCATCACCATATTAATACTAAAAAGGTAATATCATTACTTTTACCACAAGTTTAAATTTAAAATTCAAAGTTTCAATCCAACATGATAACAAGCCAACAAAAACTAGACTAAACATAAATACTCTTCTAAATCATCTACACATGCACCATCAACTATATCCATAATCTTCTCATCATCAGACTCAAAATTAACATTTTCTTCATTCTCCTCCAATATATCTAAATCCTCATCAAGTTTTCTAATGGAGATGTTCGTTGCACTTTTCCTTGTAGCACTTCATCCACTCCCAAGGCCTCCGCCACCATTCTCCAAGTAAGTCCCGAACTCGACTCGATCTCATTTTCATCACCATCATCAACAAGCCTACCTTGAGCTTCACTAGTTTGAGAGAATAGAAACAAATCTCCGTCCATTTCTATTTCTCTTCTTTAGAATATTAGCATTAAATTTGACATATATAAGATCATTCAATCTTGATGTCTCGAGCTTATTCCTCTTCTTAGTATGTATCTATAGAAAATTATTAAAAATTAATAAAAAAGAATAAATAACATAATTTGTGAATTACTACTTACCCCTTTAAATTAGCTCTAATTTCTTTCACACTTCGATGAACTACTTGTCAAAGAGAGAAATCTCATTGTATTTTTTGTAAATTTAGATGTCGCCACCATAATTGGACCACCATCCAACTTAACAAAGTAAAGAGGCAAAAAAATAAGAAACCCAAAAATAGGTGAAAGAGACATGTATGTTAGTGAATAGAAATAAAAGAAAGAGATGCACCCAGATCAAAATCATGGTACATCCACCTTCTTATATGTCACGACCGCCATTTTCTTCCAAAGTTTCCGGATTTACTCTTATACTTCAACAATCCATCATTAGAAATGGTGGATTGCATGTCCTCGTCAATGGAAAAAATTCTCTCAACACAATTCAAGAGCTCATTCATAATTGGTGTCATTTTGTATGCTTGGATCTTTGAAGTAAAAGACCGAATTCAACAAGCGGCATAATGCAAAAAACTATCAAGTCTACCCTTAGACTTCTCATCAATAATCTTCAAAATAGAGATGACATTTTCTTCTTTTTTGAAAATCTTTTTAATCTCTTCCTTGGCTTATTTAAGTGCACCCAATAAAAAAGGTCATTGAGGGATTTTTTTCACCATCAATAAGGCGTAAAACTTTCACTAAAGGGGTAAAAACATTCAAAGCCAAAGAAACACCATGCCAAAAAGATACTTGTTACAATCGCCTCTGCCGCTTTCCCTTTATACTGCTCCTTAATTTTGTGTTACTCCACACAAAGAATGTAAACATAAGTCTCAATTGATCTTTCTTGCCTTTGAGACTTTCCAAAGTCAAAAATGAAGTAACAAATCTAGTCACCTCGAGCCTCACAATGTCCCTCTTCTTGGTATATTTCCTCATAATAGCCAAAGTTCTATGATGTGCATAGATGAATATTGTTAGGGCCTTTGCTTTCTCAAGCATTCCGTAAAACTTGGATAGCTTTCCAATTGCTTCAAGCATAAGGTTGATTGTATAAGTCGCACAAGAGGTCCAAAAATTTGAAATTGTGTGACTTTTAACAACTACATTGCCATCATATTGTTTGTCACATTATCCATCACTACTTGAACAATATGTTGAGGGTCAATTTCATTGATGTATTTTTCTACAAACTCAAAGATGTAAGCCTCGGTGTGTGTCTCCATGGATTCTTCAATAGAACAAGGAATGAAGTGTCTAGTTTGCAATTAACACATAAATTCATAATGCTTCTCCTCTTGTGATTCGTCCATCATCGGTCATAATTGAACATCCATTTTTCATCTGCTCTTCTTAATGCTTTTTTAGAGATAATTTGGTTCTCTCAACTTCTTATTTCAAAAGTGACTCTCTTAGAAGATATTGACTTGGAGGTTTATAGCCCAGGCCGAATTGGCCAACCGTCTCTACAAATTGTCTAAAACTTTGATTGTCAATTATATGAAAAGGAATCCCTGCCGCATAAATCCATCTCGCTAGGTATTCATGCACATCATTTGTAAACTTTTAACTTCAATGCATAATTTATGTTTTGTTGCCTTGCCTTTGTTGGATCGATTACAGATGTCCACTTATCAATAGGCCCAAGGTACTTTGGCTTCTTTTTAGAAGAATCTCCCTCGACAATCTTCATCCTCTATATCAACACCTATATTGACTTCCGCCCTCTTCTTTTAGTTCTTCCACCTTTTCTCGCTTCTTATCCTTGTCATTTTCAAGATAAACTCTTACTTTTTTTGTCTTCATTGGATGCTTTAGGACATGCTTCAACTTGTCCTACAATACCCGTAATATGATGTTTCATCCGATAAACTCCTCCTTTAATAAGCCTCTTAAATAATTTGCATGTGATCCAATCTTTTTTTCTTTACAATACAACACCCCATAATCTCAAACAATATTACTAGACTTTTGCTTCAATTTCACTTACGGTTGATTCTCATTTTTTGTCATTAATCTTCAACAATTAAATAAAAGATCAAAAATTAGAAGAAAAAAATACTATAAATATATTAACAAAAAATAAAAAAGTTAATCTAAATATTTTTCTAAAAAAATATTTTTATATATTATATTTTAATTAAGTCTATTTAACTTATCTCAATCATAACCAGGAGTTAAAATTATTAATATAAAATAATTTGATTAAATCCTAAGTTAAAAATAAAAATCAACGTTTCAGCTTTCTGTGTTTCAGCTTCGGACTGTAGAACGCATCCTCTAACTACGTCGCTGGACCCAGGTGACTCGTCCGAACGAGTCACCTGGGCCCAGCAACGAGTCCGGACCCGTCACACGAGCCCAAACGTGTCGCCCGAGCCTAGTGATGGGCCCGGACGTGCCCGGTTCCGACAACACACCCGAAGCCAAAACGCCAAAGTTAGGTTTTTGTGTCGAGGTACATCAAGAATCAACTCTAAATTCATATCTGTTTACACTAGTCATGAATGGACTTACTATATACGTCCAAGACATTACCAAGGTGCATGTTTATAAATGAAATTATTTTGATTGATGAAACATGTAAAAGAATAAATGTTAAGCTCAAATCTTGACGGAAAACACTGAAAATAAAAAATTTTATATTTAGTAGAGTAAGAGCAAATTATATGAAATTGAAGTTTAGTAGTGGATGTAGCAAGATAGTTGTTAAGATAAAAGATGACAAGTTGCTTGTAACTGAGAGTTTTAAGTATTTATGATTGTTTTTGTAAAATAATGAAGGGTTGATAGAAATATTTTATATAAGATATAAGAAGAATGGTGGAAATGGAGGAAGACAACAGATGTTGTTTATAATTGTAAGGTACCTCTAAAATTTATAGGAAGTTTTATAAAATAATAATTAGACCTGCTATGTTATATTTAGTTGAATACTAGGCTATAAATGAAGCACATAAGCAGAAGATGAGAATCATGAAAATAAGGATGTTAAGGTAGATATGAGGACATGCAAGGATATATATGATAAGAAATGAGAATATTAAGAGAAAGTTAGAGTATAGACATGCAAGAAAAACTACGAGAGACATATTTAAAATGGTATAGACATATACTTAGGATACTAATAAATGTCTCAGTTATACGATGTGAGAACATGACAAATATGCACATTAATAAAGGAAGAGTAAGACCAAGAAAACTTGATTAGCAACATATACTTAGGATACTAATAAATGTCTCAGTTATACGATGTGAGAAGATGACAAATATGCACATTAATAAAGGAAGAGTAAGACCAAGAAAACTTGATTAGCAACGATAAAACAACATAAAATTTATTTAAATATAAATAAGGATATAGTAGAGGATCGAGTTCAATGGCATAGAAGGATTCAGCCCTGGGTGGGATAAAGGCTTTAGTTGTTATTGTATTGGGGTAGTCGCTATGCTATTTTAATCCAAATAAGGTGTAATGTGCTAAAATACACTCGGGCTTGCCCATGGTTTTAACTCATACTGGATTGGAGTATAACATAGTTGAGTCTCTGTGCTATTTTAAGCCAAATAAGGAGACATATGGCAGATACTGTTATAGTATAGAACTATCAGTTTATGGACCTAGTTGAGTTGTGCTAAAAAAGTCAAATAATACTGGATTGGAGCAACATATTCATGTCTCTGCTATTTTATGCCAAATATGGAGACATGTGGTAGATTTTGTGTGAGTCAACAGGCTAATCCTTTGTTACTACACACTTCCGCAACATCAGTATTTTCCTAGCTATTCTAGGCGAATCGACAGGCTAAACTTTTGTTGCTATACGCTTTCGTTACATCAGATGTGTTTAAAATGATATAAATATATACTTAAACTACTAATAAATGTCTCAATTATACGATGTGAGAGCATGACAAATACGCACATTAATGAGGGAAAAGTAAGACCAAAGAAAACTTAGTTAGCAATAAAAAAACAAGATAAAATTCATTTAAATATAGATGAGGATATAGTAGGAAAACGAGCCCAATGGCGTAAAAGGATCCATATAGCCTTTAGTGGGATAAAGGCTTTGGTTGTTGTTGTATTGGGGTACTGTAATTAAGTCGCTATGCTATTTGATCCAAATAAGGAGTAGTGTGCTAAAGTACACTCAAGCTTGCCCATGGTTTTAACTAGGAATGGCAATTTCCTCCGAATTCAATGGAGGATCCAATACCCGACCCAAATAGAGGTGGATATGGAGGGATTTTTTGAACCCGATTAAATAATTGGATAATGGGATATGAGGATTTTCATATATAGGTATGGAGGCAGGTCTAGTAAAATTACTCATATCCGACTCAAATACCCAATTAAATAATATATATATAAACCCACGAAGTATTATTTTCTTTATTTCATCGACGACCAATTAAAGAAAAAATAATAAAATAAATTTAATCTTCTCCTTCTCAGCTTCTCCCCTCGTAGGATATAGATGTTTATTTTGTTTTTGTTGAATTATATTTTTTGGATATGATATTAATTCTAATATGTTTTTGTTGAACGATGGTAGTTGAATGGAATGAAAAAATTATTAGTATAGAGGGATATCTGATCCTCTAATGGGTATAGGGATGGGGATGGGGATGAATATCCGATCCACCAATGGGTATTGGAATGGGGATGAAAGTTGAAAATCCGATGAGGATGGGGATGGGGATGAGGATGAAAGTTGAATACACGGTGGGGATGGGAATGGAGATGGATATAATAAATGGGAATGAGGATGGGGACGAAGGATATGAACTCCGACCCAAACACGACCCATTGTCATCCCTAGTTTTAACTCATACTAGATTGGAGTAACATAGTTGTCTCTGTGTTATTTTAAATCAAATAAGGAGGCATGTGGTTCTAGTATATAACTATCAGTTTATGATGGACCTAGTTGAGTTGTGCTATTTTAAGTCAAATAATACTAGATCGGAGCAACATATTCGAGTTTATGCTATTTTAAGCCAAATATGGAGACATGTGGTAGATTCTATTCTAGTATAGAACCACAGTTGATAATGTACATGATTTAAACCATTGCCTACTCAAGAAGTAGCTCAGCTGATGATCTTTACTAATTTAGCTTGACTAATGACTACTACGATCATCCAAGTCAAGCGATGAAGTGGAGTGCCAAATGAAAATCCCAAGTCTATTTTGTGAGCAAGAAAAATAAGGTTATTTATAACTCAGTTACTTGGGACATATAAGCAGTATTCTGAATGTGTATTAAATTAAAAGTCAGGGAAAATTCAGCCAACATGGAAATTTTTCACCAAAAGATATAATCAAACAAAGTTTTAGAGATAGGATTATCATTTCTTTACAAGTGGTCCTTTTTAAATGGTTGAGTTGTCATCTAAGCTAATGACATGTTTTCCTTAATTCTTTCTACAAGGAGTTTTTCCAAACGGTTATGTATCAGTCAACATTTCTGGAATTTCTTTTCAGGTGTGGAAAAAGGTAAATGCAAAGAACAACATGGTGAATTAACATAACTCTGGGTAGGATGCTTATATTGGAAAATGAAGTAACATAAATCTGAACTGTGCCAAGTGACCAGTCATAGGGATTGGGAATCTCAAACCCCAACTGTTACCAGCATAAATATTTGGTCAGATCAAATCAATCAAACTGATTCCTTTAATGCCCAACAAAAGTCCTCTTTAAAAAAAGTTCTTGCACAGATCGACGAGGTGGAAACGGTACATAGAATAGAAATGCAAATGTAGTCGAGGAAAGATAGAAAGGTTTACTTGCTTGGCTAGGAGTTCGCGTTCGATATTTCCAGCAGCGAAGAAGGAATCGTCAGATTTGAGCCTTCGGCGACAGGCCCTGAACCCTATCCCTATGCTGGATGCCTCTTCGCCATTCGATTGGATTTCCATCGAAGCGAGCTCAGAAGGGTTTCGAATTTGAACAGAGGGAAACGACATTGAGGCTTCGCTCGAGTGGAGGCGGCCGTGCGGTGCATTATTACTGGGGCGAAATCAAAAGCAACCTTTATTTTCTAACAAAAATAGAAAAAAAAAGTCATTTTATCTTTTTTTTTTTGAAAATATTCTTATTCGAACTGAATAAAATTTTAATTTAACTAAAATAATCGATCAAATAAAATTAATTTAAAATTTTAATTATGTTTTATGATAAATATTAATTATTTTAGTTAAATGGGTCGATTTCGATCATAGATTTTAAAAATCGATTAAACAAATTAATTTTTTTATTAAATAAAAATAAAAAATATTAAGGCTTTTTAAAATTTTTATTAAATCGATTAAGTTTTTCTTGAAACTAATTAACTTAGTTTATCTTTAACAGTAAAAAAATTGATTAATTCTATTGATAACAAAAATTAGTTAATTTAGTTGGATTTTTTAATTAAATACTCTTCAGTATCTAAAAAAGGGATAGTTTGACTACAACGGAGGAGGACATTATCTCAGTTTCGTCAAGATTCGATACTTGTCCACTTCAATAAATCTGTTTCATCATAATAACTCAATTATGCTCCAGAATTCTAACTAAATACTCACCCTATTGGTAATGTTAGTGATAGTACAACCAAATATGAGTTTGAAGTATAGTCTATTGTAGCAATAACGAAGATGGAGAACTCTTCCCTGCCATGGGTATAACAATAGGCACCATCGATTCCCCTTGCACATAGCAGGCACGGCTATTGCTTCCCTTCAAAACGTCTTTTGGGTTCTCACTATCACCACCTTTAAGGTGGCCTCACACAACTTCTTCAACAATGATAACATTTTTGGATGAAAGGAGACTCGAGTTCATCCTTGCCAAGATGGAAAGCTTTTTGGTTCAAATCTACTACGGTATCCTAGAGGAGGGCATTCTAGGGTATCATCTCCTTGGCAAAGTCACGCTAGGACTCTATATTTTCTTGTTGGCCACCGACTTGCTCACTCTCCATCAATCTATAGTCATAACAAACTTAAATCTGCAATTGAAATCTCCCAAGAATACAAAAGAAATCCAAAGAAAAATTAGACAAGAAGTTTTACTTACTGGATGATAAGAAAGGACAATAACAAACGAGTTGTGGATATCCGTCGAGGATGATGCCGAGTAAGAGTAGATTGTAGTAGAGTAGCTACAGTATGCCAAAATGTGAATGGGGGCAACGGAAAGGAAAGATGGGTCTCAAAAGTGTGAGTAAAATTTTGATTAAATTAATTCAATTTTAATTATAATTTTTTAAAATTTGATTAAGGGTTTTATTTCATAATACAAGTTAATATATATATAATGGCTTTTTAATTTTTTATTAAATTGATTAAGTTTTTATCAAAAAAGCCTTAATATTTTTTTATTAAAAAAATAATTAATTTAATTATAGATTGAATTAATTGATTTTTTTATAAGTTCTGATTAGTTTGATTGATGAAAAAATTAATTAGTTTAATTTTAATAAGTTTGATTTGATTTTAATCAAATACTTACTTCTATAGTAATAATAATCATACTCCAAAGGATATAGTCATCAATTTGGATCAGACTCGCCGAGTTGGCCCATCCCGCCTTAGGTGGATTGGGTTGAAATTTTATCAACCCATTTTAAGATAGGTTCAGATGGATTGACCCGCCTAGGCTCGCAACCTGTGTGTATTGGCTAGCGGCGAGCTTGGGTTGGCCCTGAGTTGAGAAAGTTTATTTATTTATTTATTTTAAATTTTAAAATTAAAATAGAAAACTTAATAAATTTATGGGTTTAATCCATCTAAATTATAATTCAATCTTAAAATTTTCAACTTAACCAATTTAAACTATATTTAAAACTTAAAATTTTTAATATTTTAAATAATTTTTTATTTTTTTGACAAACCCATGGGCTGTCCCACCTAACCTGCAATCTGCCTTTGAGTTGGGTTAGGTTGAAGATTTTTCAACCTGCCAAGTTGGTGGATCGGTCAGTCCCGCCCCGCCATATGATGGATTTAGTGGGTTGGCCCGCCCCCGTCATGGGTTGACTTGTTTGACAACTCTACCAAAGGACAATCCAAATCGGAGATGAATTTGAGACAGGGTTTATTGTAGAAGTGATGGAAGTGGGGGAGCTCTTTGCTACCATGGATCTAAGAATTAGATATGGGCTCGGCTTTGGGTACAAAAGGGATAGGTTAAGCAACATAACAAATTAAACAAAGAGAAGAGAAAATGAAAGAACACATCAATTCTTTTTGGTAAAGAACATATCAATTGTAAGATACAAGAAATTTTGAGGCTAATTGTAAATAATTTAGCCTTAATTGGTTAACAAGGATTAAGGGAGCTTAACTATTACCTCTAATAATGGTCATTAGAGGCTTGATTAGTATTGGATTGGATTTTAATTTGGGTATAATAATCCCAACTAAATCCAACCCAATTAAATTTAGCCCATTTAACTTAGCCATTAAGGTCAAAGGATTCGGGTTGTGATTTAAACTTGTTAACCTGTTAGGAATTCTTTAAACCTGTGACCCCGTCTTCTTCTCCCGAGTTCGCGAAAACGCGATTCTTCTCTTCTTCTCTCTCGATCGGTGATCGCGTTCAATCGGAGCTGGGCAGAAGTCGCGGTGGAGCGCTGGTGATTAGAAGCTCCGACCGTCAGACCCATCTCTCGTCGGGAGTAGTTGAGGGCTGTCGGGCAGCGACGATCGGCACAAAGAAATAGAGGAGCTCAGGTTTGGAAAATCTAATCGATAAGAATTTGATTCCTAATTTAGTGGATTTCGTTGGGTTCTTCAGATTTCTGAATTGGATTGGGTTCACAGCTCGATTTGGAACTCGATCGGTGGAGTGGTGGCAGTTCTTGATCAGGGCAAAGCTGGAGTATAGCTGGATTTTAGGGCAACACAACAGATCTGAGGTGAGCTCTTTCTTAATCTGATTAGTTCTTGATCAGTGATGAATTTTGTGGATTTCTTGTTAAGTCTATTAGAGTTTTTATTTCTGATGGGAGTGGTTCTGTTCTATTCATGCTGTTTAGAGGTTGAGGATGATGATCGGGTTAATGAATTGATCTGAGTGTTAGGGCTTTGCTAGGATTGATTCCTGTTAGGTTTTGTTTTGTTGGATTTCTGCGGGAATATGGATGGATATGCTATAGTGTTAATCTGTGGAGGTGTTGATTCAATTAGGAATTGATTGATCTATTGTTGTGGGTTAGTTTGAGTTCAATCTGATTATAGGTTGATCTGGTGGATTAGCTAGAGATTTGGTTAAGCTACTGATTGTTGGTTGCTTTTGGTAGCTTTAGGTTTTGATTGTGGTTAAGTATGGATTGAGCTTAATTAGGTTGATGTGGCGAGTGGCGTTAATTGGACTTGGTTGGGTTAATCCAACCGAGTTGTGTTACTGGAATTTGGTTAGGTTAAGTTTTAGATCTTGAATTGGCTAAGGTCTATGTGATTATTAGTGAATGTTGTTTATTGCAATTTGTAGGACCTTGATTGGTTGATTCCACGACATACGAGGGTTATATTTTCTGGGGTTCTTATTTCGACGATTCGTCATATCAAGTAGGGAATTCCTATATTTAGTCAATAGAGAATAAGTACTTTTCTAGTGCATTTTATCTTTCTATTGTAGTTGGTTGGATATCCTAGTCCTATTCCTGTTTATTCTATGCTTGTCCTTGATTCAATTGATCTCATGTGACATCTATTTTATTACGTGTTCAGACATTTGGCTATCTATGTTGACTATTGTTGTTTATCTCTGATTTATGATACCGATAATCAATTGAGATATTGTTACTTATGCATGTTGATTTAGCATAGTAAATATTGATCATTATTACTTGATCATCACATCATATATGGTACAATATGACAATTGTAATCCCCAATGTGGTGGATCAATCATTATTGATAGTTAGCCTAATAGTGGCAAATTATAAAATAGGCGGTTAGGGAATTCCTTATTCATTGAACCATCGAGTACTGGGGTGAGTGTGGGCAGTTGCATCATGCATGTGTTATATTGTGTGCTTGATATATATGTACTAGACCGTATATACTACATTTGGATGTCAGATGTATGTGTGGTTGTTACTTGATTGATGCATCCATGTGACATTGTCATTCATACTGATTACTATATTTATGAGATCCATTATAGACTATATGCTACCAATATGATTATTGCTGATGTTCTCCTTTATTTGTACTCCACTGTTGGTACTGATCATAGATTGATTACTGTTGTTCATTTGTATATCCTTTGCTCTCAAATTTATACTTTTAAGCATATACTATTTATCTGATTATTTACTAAGTTTGTACTCATCACTCAGACCCTGGGGTTTTCTATCTCCCCAGGTAGCAAATAGGGATATTACTTTGAAGCTCGGAATTCTGCCAAACTACCCCCATCTCACAGCAAGAGAAGTTATTCTATTGTTTTACTTCGTATGATTTTTGGATTATATTTGGATGTGTGGATTTTGGATTGTATTGGGATCTTTGATCAATATTCATGGACTTGTGGAGTTTTTGTTCATATCTGTAATTTGTACTTACGTTCATATTTGTATGGACTTGGATCTTGTTATAATTACACTTGCGTAGTTTTCTATTATCGTGGATTTGTGGAGTTTGTTGTTGTTTGTTGTGATGCATATCGTTATGCTTTAAAGTTTTAAAGTTTTTCATTTATACATGGTTAGTATATCATGTGTTGTATTATTGAGCGGTCATGTGAGTCTTATTCATATAGTTTATCATTTTAGATACATGTGATGTATTAGTGAGTGGTCGTGTGGGCTCTATGTTAAACTGTATTCAGAAAAGGTGAATTGTTATAGGGGAGATGCTACTGAATTTTTTGGATGGCCATCTCTCGAGATATGATAATTTTTTTTGGTATCAGTGCATGTTAAGTTGAGTCCTAGGTTGTAAGGTCCATATTGTTTTTTTTGGGATTTGTCGTTGTATTTTGATTTACTCGATCCAGATTGTGAGATGGGACAAATAGCGGCATGATCTCCAAGCATTATAAGTAAGACTATCTTGTATATCTTATTCATCTTCTAGAAATTTATAGTAGTTGTATTAGCAGGGATATCTGAAATATTATGGCCCCTGTGCAAAATCGAGGACGTGGTCGACCACCGAGACGACCTGTTAGGTCAATAGAGCTGGATATTACCGAGGAGGAGTAGGATAGACGGGATTAGACCTGTAATATTCCTATCAGAGAGCAGAGTTCCCAGGCTCAGGAGTTATCTTTGACTATGCCTACATCTACTTCGGTGGATAAAAGTCTTATATTGACGTTGGCCTAGTTAGTCAAGGATCGATTCACCTTATTTCACGGGGGATTTGACCCATGGATGCATCGATCTTGGTTGGAAAATCTTACAGATACTTTTGATTATATGTCTTGTACGGATGCAGAGAGAGTTGAATTAACTATATACAATCTCCGTGATCAAGCTATTACGTGGTGGAAGACACAGAGGATAGTATTCGGAGAGTGGGATATATCATGGATAACATTCCGGGATGAGGGATACGTCATTCAGAGTATGGTTTCTGTTTATTCTATATATGCTGATACTTTGATTGATACTAGTAGTTCTCATTCATTTATGTCTAGATTATTTTTGAGAAAAATTAAGAGAGTTCCTATAGTTATATCGTGTAGTCTGGCAATGTCTTTACTTTCAGGTGAAGTGTTGACTATTAATTAGGAGATCAAGGGATGCCCATTGGATTTTGACTGTTATACCCTTACGGTGGATCTTTAGGTGTTAGATATGGTGGAGTTTGATATTATTCTGGGTATGGATTAGTTAGCCACTTATCATGCTACAGTGGATTGTCGAGCTAGAGTATTTACCTTTCGACCTCCGGATCAATCCGCTTGGGAATTCGTTGGTACTCAAAATGATAGAGTATCTCTCATTTTTGCTATATAAGCTCAGAAAATGTTAGACGGTGGGTGCCGAAGTTATTTACTATTTCTGAAGCAAATAGAAGAAGATAGTGCTTCTTATCTTTCCGATGTTCATATCGTCCGAGATTATCAGGATGTGTTTTCGGATAAGCTTCTTGGCTTGCTACCTCATAGGCAAGTATAGTTTACTATTGAGATGATTCTAGGCATGACACCGGTATCTAAGGTCCCGTATTGTATGACATCAAAAGAGTTGGAGGAACTTAAGATCCAATTGCAGGAGCTATTGGATCAGGGATTTATTTGTCCTAATGTATCACCATGGGAAGCCCCAATCCTAGTTGTGAAAAGAAGGACGGATCTATGAGGTTGTGCATTGATTATCGTCAATTGAATGAGGTTATGATCAAGAACAAATACTCTTTACTGTGTATTGCAGATTTATTTGATCAGTTGAAGGACTCCTGTGTGTACTCTAAGATTGACTTAAGATCTGGTTATCATCAACTTAGAGTACGAGATGAGGATGTACAGAAGATAGCTTTTCGTACTTGATACAAACACTATGAGTTTTTGGTGATGTCATTCAGACTCATCAATGCTCCAACCATATTTATAGATCTAATGAACCGGGTTTTCTTGGAGTATTTGGACTGGTTCATTATAGTCTTTATCAATGACATTCTGATATATTCTTGATCAAAGGAGGAGCATGAGTAGCATCTTCGCATTGTATTATAGACATTACATCGTGAGCAGTTGTATGTGAAATTCAACAAATGTGCTTTCTGGTTATCTTCAATGGGATTTCTCGGATATGTTGCATCTAGCAGAGGTATTTCTGTCGATCCTTAGAAGATAGAGGTTATTACTAGTTGGGAGCAGCCAAAGACAATTCAGGAGGTTCATAATTTTCTTGATTTGGCTAGATGTTATCAGAGGTTTGTAGAGGGTTTCTCTCGTATTACTACACCGCTGACTTGTCTGACAAAAAAGGGGGTGAAGTTCATTTGGTTAGAAACTTGTAATGCTAGTTTTCAGGAGCTTAAGCAGCGGTTAGTATGTGCCCCGATTTTGGTGATTCCTTCTGGCGAAGACGGATTCGTACTTTATACTGATGCATCATTCCAGGGATTAGGTGCAGTATTGATGTAACGTGATCGAATGGTTGTTTATGTTTCTCGTCAGTTGAAAGACCACAAGAAGAACTACCCTGTTCATGGTTTAGAGTTTGCTGCTATTATCTTTGCTCTGAAGATTTGACAATATTATCTATATGGAGTTACTTTGAAGATTTTCACCGATTATAAGAGTTTGAAGTATCTGTTCACACAAAAGGAGCTGAACCTTAAATAGAGACGTTGGACGGAATATCTAAATGATTATGATTATACTATTAACTACCATCCAGGGAAAGCTAATGTGGTAGCTGATGTACTAAGCCAGAAATCTCGTGGGATTCTGACAGTCAATGGATGACAATTACTGAACTGGTCCAACAGTTTTCTAAGTTAGGATTAGTGGAGCTTGGCCAGACTCAGTGAGGAGTGTTGATTTCTATGACGACACAGTCACCTATAGTAGAGAAGATCAAGTCAGCACAAGCTAACGACCAGTATATTCAGTTTATCAGCTATAGAGTGGACTCCAAACAGTAGTTGGAGTTTTCTTATGACAATGATGGGATACTTTGATTAAGAGGAAGACTCTATGTTTAAGAGTAACATCCGGTTAAATAATAGTTGTTACAAGAGGCATATCATTCCAGATTCATGATCCACCCGGGTGGTACTCGTATGTATCAGGATCTGAAATGCTTTTATTGGTGGAACAGCATGAAAAAGGATATCGCAAATTTTATTGTGAGATGTTTAGTGTGTCAGCAGGTGAAGGCTGAACACCAGAGACTAGTTGGGTTACTTTAGGAGATACCAGTATCTGAGTGGAAGTGGGAACATATCACGATGAATTTTATTACAGGCTTACTCAAGATCTGGAAGGGGTATGATGCGATTTGGATAATCATTAATCGGTTAACCAAATCTGCTCATTTTCTTCTAATACGTTAG
Source organism: Curcuma caesia (assembly GCA_037834155.1). Lineage (NCBI taxonomy): Eukaryota > Viridiplantae > Streptophyta > Magnoliopsida > Zingiberales > Zingiberaceae > Curcuma > Curcuma caesia. The sequence goes on along the minus strand of JBBMKF010000007.1, from coordinate 2,016,759 downwards.
ACTGATTCGTTAGATCGTTTGGCAGATTTGTATTGTAGAGAGATTGTTAGATTACATGGAGTTCCTGTGAGTATTATTTTAGATAGAGATCCATCTTTTTCCTCACGATTCTGGTAGAGTCTGTAGCAGACACTGAGTACAGAGCTTCGCTTTAGTTCAACATTTTATCCACAAACAAACGGTCAGTCGGAGCGTACTAATCAGACTCTTGAGGATTTACTGAGGGCTTGTGTTATGGATTTCTGTGGTAGTTGAGAGGATCACTTTCATCTAGTTGAGTTTGCATATAATAACAGCTATTATGCTACTATTCAGATGGCTCTGTTTGAGGCTTTATATGGTAGACTTTGTCGATCTTTGGTGTTATGGAAGGAGGTTAGCGAGAGACAGTTGTTGGGTCTGCAGGGTATCAGCAGGATGCCGAGCTTGTACGACTTATCAGATGATGTATGTCAGAGGCTCAGGATCATAGAAGAGTTATACGGATCAGAGACGGAGGCCTTTGGAGTTTTCTGTAGGGGATCATGTGTTTTTACGCATATTATCCACGAAAGGGGAGAAGAGGTTCGGATTGAGAGGGAAGTTAGCTCTGTGCTACATTGGACCATTTGAGATATTGGAGCAGATTGGCAAAGTGGCATATCGCCTGGCATTACCGTCGACACTTGCTAGTGTTCATAACGTATTTCAAGTCTCCATGCTGCGGAAGTACGTACCTCATCATACTCATATTATGAAGGAAGTACCTATTCCTCTTCAGCCGAACACGTCGTATGAGGAGGTTTCAGTGCGGATTCTTGGCCATAAGGAACGGCAGTTGCGGAATAAAACCATTCGACTTATAAAAGTCAGATGACAACACCATACAAATGAGGAGACTACTTGGGAGCTGGAGGATGCTATCCGGGCTCGATACCCTGATCTATTTACTTGAGGTATGATTTTAATTACTATGGTATTTCTGCGCTATAGTATGAAGATAGTAAATTTCGGGATCAAATTTTTGTTAGTGGGGGAGAATGTAAGATACGAAAAATATTAGGGCTAATTGTAAATAATTTAACCCTAATTGATTAACAATGATTAAGGGAGGTTAACTATTACCTCTAATAATGGTCAGTAGAGGCTTGATTAGTATTGGATTGGGTTTTAATTTGAGTTTAATAAGCCAACTAAATCCAGCCCAATAAAGCCCAATTAAATTTAGCCCATTTAACTTAGCCATTAAGGTTAAAGGATTCGAGTTATGATTTAAACCCATTAGGAATTCTTTAAACTGCGACCCCGTCTTCTTCTCCCGAGCTCGCGAAAACGCGATTCTTCTCCTCTTCTCTCTTGATTGGTGATCGCATTCAATCAGAGTTGGGCAGAAGTCACGGTAGAGCATTGGTGACCAGAAACTCTGGCTGTCGAACCCATCTCTCGTCAGGAGTAGTTAAGGGTTGTCGGGCGGTGGTGATCAGCGCGAAGAGACGGAGCAACTCGGGTTTGAAAAATCTTGATCGATAAGAATTTGATTCCTAATTTAGTGGATTTCGTTGGGTTCTTCAGATTTCTAAATTGGATTGGGTTCATAAGTCGATTTGGAAATCGATCGGTGGAGTGGTGGCAGTTCTTGATTGGGGCAGAGCCGGAGTATAGCTGGATTTTAGGGCAACACAACAGATCTGAGGTGAGCTCATTCTTAATCTAGTTAGTTCTTAATCAGTGATGAATTCTGTGGATTTCTTGTTGAGTCTATTAGAGTTTTGATTTGTGATGGGAGTGGTTATGTTCTGTTCGTGCTGTTTGGAGGTTGAGGATGATGATCGAGTTGATGAATTGATCTGAATGTTAGGGCTTTGCTAGGATTGATTCCTGTTAGGTTTTGTTTTGTTGGATTTCCTTAGGAATATGGATGGATATGCTATAGTGTTGATCTGTTGAGGTGTTGATTTAATTAGAAATTGATTGATTTGTTGTTGTGGGTTAGTTTGAGTTTAATCTGATTATAGGTTGATTTGGTGGATTAGCTAGAGATTTGGTTAAGCTACTGATTGTTGGTTGCTTTTGGTAGCTTTAGGTTTTGGTTGTGGTTAAGTATTGATTGAGCTTAATTGGGTTGATGTTGTTAGGATGTATACTATAAGCCTAGCTTTTGTATGAATATCTATTTTGAAATAATTTGAAATGAGAATCACTTTGGTCAAATGTTTGCATTTTATATTCTTATATATGTTAATGC
>JBBMKF010000007.1:1986463-2014435 GCA_037834155.1 Curcuma caesia | reverse complement strand
GGTTGGGCGTAGTGGTTAGCGAGCAGCAGCCCGTCAGTGGCGTCGCAGGAAATGTCCCGTCCTCCCTAACAAACAACTCCCATGTCGACGAGATATTGAGGGCGGCAGACGAGATTGAAGATGAGGACCGTAACATTGCGAGAATTTGTAAGTTCGGTCTTTTTGACCTTGGTGTTTGTGAGTGTCTCCTTTGATGCCCTAAAAACAAGATACACTCACATTTTAGAAATAATGTTATCAATTAGAAAGAAATTGAAATGAAGCTCAAAATAAACTCTTGCTCGTGAAATATGATATAAATACGAATTTAAGCATACAAGAGGATTAAAATGTCAAGTATGAACACAAAACAATATGTCAGAAATGTTGATTTTCACTGATCAATCATCCATTTTGCTAATTCACATCTTCCTCAAATGGTTGTAACCTCTTATAATAAGCTTTTGACCAAGATATAGTATTTTCATTGTTTAGGAATTGAAAAATTTTATCATGAGATTTTTTACTTGTTCGTATCTTAGTAACATGACAGAGATAACATTGCTTATTTTGACTTTGGTGCATCTGCTGCAGTATGTGAGCATGCATATTCCTTGGCACAAAACTTGGATCCTAACAGTGAGGGTAGAGGTGTGCTACAGTTCAAAACTGGCTTGATGTCAGTCATAAAGGTACAACTTTTAACATGCTAATTTTTCTGTAACTTGTTAGAATTTCCTCACAATAGACTTGACCTACCTTGTAGTACATCTGGACTAGCTATCACTTGTTGGAGTGGGCATGGCTTTTTCATAGGTTTATTAGAGAAACTTCAAACTGAACTGAAACTGATAAGCTTTAGTTTATTGGAGAAATTTTCAAACAGAAACTTTATATATACATGCATGTATAAATTATGTATTTATATATACATGTATGCATATTTATCTAGATCTGTATATCTAATTTATACATGAATACACATATATATCCTTTATATTTGCTTTGATTGTATCAGTCTACCATCTCTTCAAACTGAAATCGAAATATTTCATTTTCCAAACTTGACCTGAACATAATAAACTGATAAATTGAGTTTCTTTTTCAGTTTGGTTTAAATTGGTCCGCTTTGTTTTTTTTTCAGTTTTCAATTTTGGATGCGTAGCCAATTTCATCTGCACTTCCCCATGTCCAATTGTCATGTTGTTGTGACTTTGAAATTGGCTTCTTGTACTGGTTATTGAATGTTGATCGTCTACTTGTGAACAATTAGATATTTGATTCCTTTAACATATATTTTGGTGTAAAATTTTACAGCAAAAACTTGCCAAGAGGGATGGTCGAACAATAGATCGTAGCCAGGACATTGCTCGTTTGCAGGAATTCTATAAACATTACAGAGAGAAGAACAAAGTTGATGAATTGCGTGAAGATGAGGGAGTCCGGTGTTTTAAGTGGCAACCTTGGAGAGTACGTGTTTTCTATTAGCTGTATATCAATGGTTCTTATAATTAGGCACATTTTCTTTAATTTTTTTTTGTTTTGTCATTAATGGTTCATATTCATATCTATGCATGAAGATATTTGAAATTGATATTGATTTATGTTATAAGATAAAAAGTTGCCTTAAACATCCAATCTTTCCTTAATACACTTCTCTCTGCATTTCATCATCCTTTTAGCCTAAGTGATGGTTAGGCAAAGTACATCATGAGGCATGGGGGCTTTACAAAGCAATTGTAACTTTTTTTTTTGTCATTCATGGGATGTGGATGCTACTTTCACCTTAAGACAATATGTTTGTTATATACTTTTAGTTTGAAAGTGATCACAGATAGAGGTTGTCATTAAGTGACCCAACACGGCAACACCACAGTATAGTCAGTTGAATGGATAGAAAGATAGCACAATGACTAGAGCTGATCAATAGGTGTTGATCAATGTAGATATTGCAGCTTTGTAAATGTATCGGAGTTACTTCTGTTATTTGCTAAATGTAGTGATACAGTATCCTTGATGGCTTATGCCATGAAGTGTGGTGGCCAATGTATGGATAACGAGAATTTGATTAAGTTCGTTATAAATATTCACTTGGCACTATTTCTTGAGCATATTTGTTGATCCTAACAAACCCATTTAAATATTGCAGAGCTATCTGATGACAAACTAAATTGAATATCTTATTCCATTGAAAATTTGCAGAATAAGCTTTTATAAAAAATTCTCAAATATTAGGTTTCATTGTAGTCAAATGTGAAAGTTCTTATTTAGGCTATGGATTATTAGCTTTTATAAAAAATTTGACTATCTATGGTGGGCAGGATACTGTATTGTGATCCAAATTGGTTTGAGAGGTGATGATAATTGATATCTGGTTAATGTGGTTTTAAAGCCAATCCCACTGACAAGGTAATTTCTTGTTCTCATATCAGGTGATGTGAGAGCTGGTCCTTCCCTGCTCTTCACTAATAAGCTTGATGGTCAGTTAGTTGACTGAGTTGAACTGAATTGTTGGGGCTGAGCATGGTTGGGTCAGCAAAAGGGGTTGCATGCTTTGGTAGAAAACAATGTTATTAATTGACTCCCTTTCACTGAATGTCCATAATAGGGTGATGGATTAATGGGGTGGAGAAGCCATGCCAATTAAGTTACAAGTCAAGGCACTTTAGGTTGGCATACTTGTTGCCTTCTCATGCTATGCTCTAAGCCCTTTCATCTATTATTATTACTACTACTATGCTTTAAGTTTTCTTTGTGTGTGTATATGTGTTTTCTTTTCTTTTTTTGGGAAGGGGGTGGGGGATGCTGGTTAGGACAGTATTGTTAATATACAACCTATTTGTTTTTGGGCATTTTTGGTCACATCCATGTTTTCAATGTGTTTGGTTGGATTATGGCAGTCTATTTTCTTCTCTTTCCTTTCTTAGTTTATGTTGTTTGAGCTACATTTGAAATACAACAGGTTGGAAAAGAAGACTTTAAAGAGAAAGAAGGTGTTTGCAACTTTGAGAGTCCTGGGAACAGTGCTGGAGGAACTTACCAGAGAGATGGCTCCTGATGCCACTGAGAATTTGATATCAGAAGAGGTTTCTTATTGTTTACATCTGGAGCTTGTGTTTATTAATTTTATTACCTCTTTTCTTTTGCTATTTAACATCTAGCAAATTAGTTATACACAAAGTGTGCCCTTTAATGCTAACCGCATCATTATAAACACCTTGCACAGATGAAGCGTGTGATGGAAAAAGATGCTGCAATGACTGAGGATGTAATTCCTTATAACATTATTCCACTTGATACACCATCCATTACAAATGCCATTGTCAATTTACCAGAGGCAAGTAATTATGGTGTCAAAATTTGTTAGGAAATTTTACATATATTTTGTCTCTGTCTGATATTCTTTTTTTACCTTAAGGTGAAAGCAGCAATATTATCTTTGAAGTACTATGCCAACCTTCCTCAGCTTCCTAGTGATTTTCCACTTCCTGCTGCAAGGAGTGCTGATGTGCTTGACTTGTTGCATTATGTTTTCGGGTTCCAGGTTTTCTTTCTTATCACAAGTGCCATGTCAAATTAGGAAAAACAAATTCATTGTCTTTTTGAAGTCTACTGTTTTTGCTTTTTAAGGATTTTTTGTTGCATGTTAGTAGTTCGTTATTGTGGCTGAGGGAGATTAATAATGCCTTCTGCATGTTTGGATTGAAATGTTTTTGGCAGGCTAATTTATGCATCACATTATTAAGGCCTTTGTGATTATTGCTTGATAAACCATGCTTATGTCATATGTAGCAATTTGCACCTTGCTTCTTGTGGGTTCACATTGTTTGCTGTTGAACATACCACCTCAAAAACTTAGGAACACTGGCTCTCTGATGTTTCCAATGAAATAACAAAATAAAAAAAAGATTTTAGCAAGAGAGGGTAGATACTTTTAGGTTCAGTTCAGATTTGCTGTAACAAGAGATTCCTTTGTTGTAGTAAGTTGGGGTTTAAATATTCTCAACTTATGGAAACTGCTAATATATTTCATATATTTCTGGAAACTGCAATCTAAGCCCTTTCGTATAACTACAGTTTTCATTCTGGAAAGTTTCAATCATTGCTAGATGAACTGAGTGAAGGAATTTGATGATTGTAGTTATCATCATATTAAAGAAATTATCATTTAGTTGTTTCTTTAAAAGAGTAGGGAATGTTGCTTGTATCCTTTGTGATTTTAGTTATGAGAATGCTATAACTGAGGTGAGAGAATGGCACAAACATCATATTTCATCACCTTTAATCTTTTGATTGCAATAAGAATTTTTGTATGGAGTATTTTTAATTACTGGTCAGAATGTCACTGGAACATTTTAACATGAATGCTTGGTGTAGCAAAAGAAAGTAAAAAATGAAAGATATAATTGTTCTGATGAAAAATTTGGGTTTGTATATTCAAATAGGATTTTTTATGGTTTGGATTTATATTAAAATTGATCTAGAGAACTAGACGAGTCCGTGGCTGAAGGTAATTGAAGATTAATGTGGCAATTTGATCAGAGACATCAAAAAGGTTTTGGTGGACTCTGGATATCTTAGCGATATTGTTTTAATGTGATTAATTTAACCAGCTATCAGTTGGTAGTAGCTTCTTTTTCTGCAAGCTGTTATTTCTATTAATCATGTTTGACCTGAATATCATTGTGCTAGGAGCAACAACTACAACACACTGCAAAATGCTTTATTGGGTCTTGTTTTCCAAAGAAGTGGTGTTCAAACTTTTGAAACTACTTTGCTCAGTCATTTTTTCCTTTTCACTTCTCTCTAAGCATGATATTTCAAACTTTTTTGGGCTATGATTTCATTGTTTCTTCCATTTGAACCTGAGCCCACTTGAGTACTTTTTCACTTGACCCTTTTGTACTACATCTTTTATTATTATATACTCATAATATTTCTATCTGGTGGATATGCAGAAAGATAATGTCAGTAATCAACGGGAACATATAGTTCACCTTCTTGCCAATGAGCAGTCAAGGTTTGGGAGTGATTTAGGCAGTGAACCTGTAAGTTGTTTCATTCTTACCAGAACATTCATATATTCGTTAACTTTACATCCTATTGCCTCCTTTTAGACAATTGTTTTTCATTTTGTTTTATCTAGTATCCGTGCAATTTGAAGTGCTCAATCATATATCAGTTTTTGCCAATCTTACATATTTGCTAAAAATCATAATTTTCTTTTTTTCAATCTTCAATTCTTTATGCTCGAAAGTTGGTTTACTACGGTCTGGCTTTGGATTTTTATGTGGCAAACAATTGGATAAGATACTAGTTGTTTTGGTAATAGATATGTTCTGGTTTTAACTTTTGTTCTGTGACACCTAACACAGACAGTAGGTGTTGGCCAAACTGTTGATACATTGATATTGAACCTCTTTTATGTTATACATGCACGACCACTTTACATACCATCCAAAGTGAATTTTTATTGCATAATCTTCTTTGTTTTTCATACATGGCAACCTGATTATGACATGAGAAATTCAATGTTGCAAACCTGTTTATTGAAATCCATATTTGTGCAGAATATCCAAATTTCTCCTTTTTATGCTGATTTGTTAAATTATGAAAATATATGTTGCTGCTTTTATATATTTAAAATTTGTTGATCTGTTAAACACATGTGTTGTTTTGTCATCTAATAAGTAAATTTTGGTGTTAATGTTCTCACTTTTGACTCGATGTGTAGTGCTTGTATCTACTTCTTGGCACGTGAGACTATTTATTTTGAAGGATGGTTTGTTCAAAAATTTGCATGTTGGATTCCTTGCACTTCTGTAGTTTTGATGTTGTTTTAGGCATGTGTCTTCATTATAGTAACTGATTTCATCACTATATTGTATTTCTAATTTCTGTGATTCTGTACTCATGTGTATTATCGAACAGCAACGTTATGTTGTTGCTTCATTTCCATTCCCTACCTTGACTACAAATAGAGGTAAGTAAATTTAGGAGAGAGCAAATTAAAAGAACAAACATATATAACTTTAACTTTTTAACATATCTGAACTTTGGAAGCCTCCAAGAAAGAGATTAAGAGAAAATGGTTGATGATTAAATGAGGTTAAGAAAGTTGTTTGTGCTTAATAGGTAGAAAGAGTATGGAGCTTGAGAGGTGAACAGAAGTCTAGGGGTGTGCCTCCTTGGGGGGGAAAGAGCAAAAGTATTGGAGAGAGAGGGAAAGCAATTGGATTTCCTTCTCTACTTTTGTTGAAGAAGAAAAAGCAAGAAGGAATGGGGCAACTGGGATCTCCTTTCCCCATTTTTGTTTCCATCCAAAAGCGGGGTAAAAATTTGAAAAAGATGGATTAACTGTGCATGTCTTGGGTATGACAAAATCAAATCTAATTTTGTAATTTTCACTCATGTCCCCTTCTTTCCTGTCTTTTCAAGTAGATAAAACAAAGGAAACATTTCTTCTCTCTTCCCCTTTCTCTTTGCAGCACTCTTCCTTTCCTTGTTGCCTTTCACCCCTCAAGTAGACATGCTCTTAGCGAAGAAGAGAAAGGGATGATTTGTGGGTTTTATAACTTTATGCATAGAGAAAAAGGCAAAAATGCTAGTAGTCGTTACCCAGTGGTGTCTAGCTGTTGGGTCATAGTACTCCTTAGAAGGTGATAAAGTGTCTGTATCTTCTGATACAGTCAGTCTCTTGACTGCTAGCATAAAATAATAAAATTTTACCCATCCAACTCCATCTGGTCAATGCCGTCGGTCTGGATCAGTACATCTTGACTGCAAGTACAATGTCTTATTTTTCTTCTTATCAGTCTGTAATTTACTTATTTTTATTTTTAAAAATATTTTCTTACAACATTTATCTATCAACTATTATTTTATCACCATGATTTGTCATTTAAATAACTTCAATACTTCATTGTTCATAAGATTGAAAACTTGTTGGGCAGAAAATAGATGAAACTGCTCTAACCAGTGTCTTCAAGAAGTCTCTTGAGAACTATACCAAGTGGTGCAATTATTTGCCGCTTCAGCTAGTATGGAATAAGTATGCACTTTTTTTTGTGACTATCTTCTTGCTATTATGTTGTATATTTTCCTTTATCAGGTTCATTTTATTGATTTTTTGTTGAATTTTCTACAGCATGGATAACCTTAGCAGGGAAAAGAAGTTGTTGTATGTTAGTTTATACTTCCTGATATGGGGAGAAGCTGCCAACATTAGGTTCCTTCCAGAGTGTTTGTGTTACATTTTTCATCATGTAAGTTGATGCAATCAATTACAAGTTATTCTTGTAAGGAATATAGCTTCACTAGAAACAAAATCATTGTGTTGTCATGCTCAAACTGTCTCTAGCAACTTAGTTTTAAATTTGTCCATAATTCGTCTATATACATGTTGGATCCATTAGTTTTTCATCTGTTTCATCTTAGAATCAATATTAACTCTTTGTACAAGTAGAAGCTGGAGCCCTGAGTCTCCTTGCTCCATTGGTTGATTGCATTGGATCTTTTCACTATTAAGCAAACTAAGGTCGTAGTTTCTTTTTCTAATTTTTCATAGATTTCTTCTGTGAAAGTTGTCTCTTTATTTATTCCAGACTAAAATAAATGAATAATCACATATTCAAATTAATTGTCACTTCTCATCTTGTCTCTACTTCAGTCTCATGTCTACTTTCACACATTTTTGCCAAATTGCCAAATATTTTGTTTATGGTTTAAATTTTTGGTCCTCTACTGTTATGGGGCATGCTCTGATCAGTATGCAATGTACCATATATTGACAATACACAGGACAGTTCAGCATGCAATTATCTGGTTGGTCCAGTTCTATGTTGCCCAAATTGCATCATGCACTTCAAAATAATGAGATGGTTAATTACAACTCTAAATTGAGTGAATACAAATGAAATAAGGCAACAATTCTCTTGTTACCTTGTATTAAGCCTATGATCCAACTTAGTGACAGAGCCATGCAAAGTCTCTCTCCATAATTCATTCTTTTAATGGCTCATCAAATTTATATGGTTCTTTTAAGATACTCAGTTATTATTATATTGTCTAAAGCTTGATTTGTGGGGCTTGAAAATTGTTGCTGACTTGATTTGATGTTTTCATTTCAAATTGGATTTATTTCTAAAAGGTATTTTTATGTCCCTTTTGATATTACTTTTATGTTTGTGATGTTACTTTTAAGAAATAAAAATTATCAAATCAAACATTTTTAACTGTTGGAGCCAGGACCCATAACCTATATCTGGTGGTTCAGCCAAGCCTTCCTGAGTTGGCCCAAGATGCCAACATAAAGTAAGACGAATACATACCCCTTCCACCAAGTGGTGCAGTGCAATTTTTAACTTGTGGTATTTATTTTGTGATCTTCATTTGTGCCATCCCATTGGGTTGTGTTTTATACATTTGTTTCAGTCTGTTCAACTTGGATATGATACACTTTTGATGCACACATTATTATTGGTTCCACTTACCTTGTTGATTGATTATCATATTGATTTCCTCTTTTGTTGACTTATGCTTTCAGTAGATTGTCTAACTATATTTTACAATTCTGAAAGATGGCGAGAGAATTAGAGGAGATATTACGTCAGCCAATTGCACAGTCTGCTAAGAGCTGTATTTCACCTGATGGAGTTTCATTTCTCAGTCAAGTTATTTTTCCTCTGTATGATGTAATTGCAGCTGTAAGTCCCATGCTTTTATGTAGCTTAATATTCTTCCATACTATATGTATTTCTATCAAAATTATGAAACTAATGATACGAGAAGCCTACCACTTCCCCTCATGGTAGAGGCAGCGGCAATGTTTCCACAAACCATGTGTTTGATCCCCATTCTCCTATCCTGTACTATTGTGCAATTAACGGGCCAAATGGCGCATATTTTTAATATTAAAAACCATGTTGCTGTGCTTGTAACCTGTAAATGAGCTGTTGTCTACCATCCATGGATCTTGGTATAGAGGGTTTGTTATCTATCCAGGAATTAGTTACCTGGTTGACTATATGTTTTCATGGCAACAAAGATATTTGTATCATTACTTTGGTTGGTGGCTAGATTGATACTTTGTAGTAACAACTGTTGTATGTGTCGCTATAGGGTGTTACTGCCCAGAACTGAGGAGAAGAAGGGTTAGAGGATAGGAGGAACAAAATAAAGGGTGAGAAAGTACATGAGTTGGAAGAAACTGTGCATAGATGAAAAATATGAGATGAGTTGGAGGTGGAAGTACAATTGGGGGGGGGGTGAAGGGTTGAAAAAACTACAAGAGAAATAGTAGAACAGGCTTGGTAAGGTGAAACAAAGGAAATAGTAAGACAAAACAAAGGAAATAGGTGAGGGTCTGAGGAAATGGTAAGGTGAAACTCATTCAACTGATACCTAGTCCTTTTACATGTATGGTTATGACCATTTTTATCAAATGTTTGTTGACCAAAATTTACATCCATAGTTTGACATATAGTGGACTTAAGTAACATTAGGTATAAAAACATGATCAGTGTTTGAATCTCATTAATTATCTCAATAGTATTTGTATTAATGTAGGCTAGCATTCATATCTGCTAGCAATTATGATAGTTTTTATGTCCATGCAAGTGCATAATGTGTACTACATATGGCATTTATGGCTGATGTTCATAAAGGAGTTTATTCTGTATCATTTTGAAATATGGACTAATGAAAAATATATTTACCATCTACTATTTAAATATTTTTCTTTAGATAATTATCCTAAAAAAATCTAGGAATGATAAATTTCATAACATATATTAAATGAGGAAAGGAAGTTTGAAGAAAATGGGAGCAATAAGTGTAGGACTTGATGCTATGCTAGTTGAAGTGTGGATGAGTTTGGTGATGAATTTATAGTTTCATTAACTTAGTTATTTAACAAAATTCTAAGAATTAAGAAATGCTTGAGTAATTTTGTTTCTCATTTGTAAAGATAAATTTAACATGCAAGTCTTTGTATTTTTTTTGCAAAATAAGACACAAAGTTTCTTTAATTGTAGAGGGATTATGTTGACAATTAAACCATGGAATTTAGGAAAAGGTGATTGGCAGGTGAATCATATTCATCATTCTAATTATTTAGGCTTGGTTACATGAATCTTATTGAATTCTATGCAAAATTATTTCACAAATTATTCTTGATAGCCATTTTTAATTCTATTAACTAGAGGTTTCCTCTATTCTAATTAATTAAATTTGTCCAACATTATATTGTATTGGTTGTCTTTAAATACGTCTTGCCATCTTCAACTAGTTGCACTAATACCTAATTCTTTTTAAATAATAGTATTTATATTGTCTTTCTGATAATCATACAAAACTGTCTTACAATTCTCATCTGATACTAGTGATTGATAGAAGTACGCATAAAAAATGTTTTAGCATTCTCATCTCATACTAGTGATCGATCCATAGACTCATAGATAAAAAAGGTCTCGAAAAGCAATTTTGTACTGTGTTGGAAGATTAACTATGGATGACATTTATTTAATATACGAAGAAATCAAGAATGTCAATAAAAGAATATAGAAACTGCACTTATGATGAAGCTTTTGGACAATATTAAATTGTTTTAGAGAAGTGGAATCTCTAATTATTACATTAATGTGATGAAGAATAGGTATGTTAACGTAGTATTAATATCGAGTTATTGTGAGTGAATAGTACCATTCTGTTAAATAAATTGAACACTAATTGACACGAGTAATTCTTGGACACACCTCAAAATGAATTCAACTTGTTTCTCTAAACTTCTAATTCAATTGATTATCTAATTTCCATACTTTTATTTATATAATTACGGAAAGTAGTTGAAGATTATAGGTGTAAAATTTATACTAAATTCATCTTGATGCATTAAAGTAAAAGTGAGTAAAATAACTATAAATATAGTCTTGCTAGAAGTGGAAATTCTAAATGAAAGAAGATCAAATGAATAAACCATTAAAATAATCTCGGCATGTGCTAAATCATGTGAAGCGTATCGAGTATGAAAACTGTATAATACAATAAAATTGTAATTCAATTGACTGATTAATTATTATTACTATTATACTTTTGTTTTTAGAATTAAATAAGTTAAGTGAAAGGATATTAAAGTGGTAAAATCCATCTAAATTCATTTTGACACACTGAAGTCTACGGATGTCAGCATAACACGGTGCCTAAAGCATACTGATATTGCTGGGACCAAGACTCTATGACAAAATGATACTTTAAACCTAGTTCCATTTGACGCATGATACTCATTTTAGCATTGGCAAGGTAGATAATTGTGACGATTGTAATATTTTTTAACTTATTATTCTATAATTTTAATTTAAATGATTTTTATGGACTAATATTTTTATATCTTATTACTTTGAAAATTTAATTTAAATGATTTTTTAATTTCTATAGACTAATATTATTTTTGAAACTAACTAGTTCATGAGAATTGTGGGATGCTTGGATTCATGCTATGTGGCATGCATGACACTAAAATTGTATTGTTTCAGTTGAAGACTTGAGACTCAGACATATAATTTAATTAGAAAGGGTTATTTAAAAGGATAAAACTAGAATATGCTACAATTTGGGAACATCTAAGTTTTATATGTTAAAATGAGAGTAAATAAATTAATTTGGGAAGAATATATTCATAACAACTGTTAATTCTGGAGTTGGATAGGTTGAGTCAACTATAAGTGGTTCTAGATGAGTGAAACTAGAGTAAAACTTTACATAATATAATTAAAAAGTGACTTAGACTACTAGTGATATAATCTTTCATGAACCTATGATGGGATAAAATCCTGTAGCTAATCCTAAATAATTGACAATGTTGGCTTGTTTTTGGTTCTCTGTACAAGTTGGACCTTAGACTGATTGAAGAAGCATTGGTTGTGTATTAGTTGATTTGGTGGTTTAGCAATATCATCTAAAGTTGGTATATCTTAGCTGTTATAGTGGATGGCTGTCTTTATGATGCTAATGACAGATTTTTTGTAAACAACTATGTGAAGCCTAGGGGAGGGATATCTGTGCCACATTGGTTATTTTTCAAAAGAAGTTTTAGTAAACAGGCAAAGAATGGGGATTCTGTGTCACCATAAATGATTTTCCCTTAACTTTAATTAGGTTCCTATTGTCTGCTGATGGTATAATATTATTTAGATGTACTTCCTGTTTGCAGTCAATGCAGATTCTAAGTATAAACTTTTTAAATCTTGATACTCTTGATTTTTTATTTCTAGTGTTTCTTATTTTGAATGTGTAGGAAGCTGCTAACAATGACAATGGTCGTGCACCACATTCAGCTTGGAGAAACTATGATGATTTCAATGAGTTCTTTTGGTATGCTCTTGTGTTCATGCTTTTCTATTGCAGTAAGGTCTAGATAAATGAAAGTTTATAATTTTTTTCACTGTATTATTTGCTGATTCATTTTACTTATACTTGCCTTAGGTCTCTTCGTTGCTTTCAATTGGCCTTGGAGGCTTAGCTCACCGTTTTTCTCAAAGCCTTGCAAGATTATACTGACTTCTTGTGTAGTGAAATTTGATTATTTTTCCTGATTTTTAATCTTTCTATGTTCACAATAACCTGTTAATTCTTTTCCCAAGTTCTGCAGGATACCCATAAAATTATTTACTTAGTACTTAATATTTCTAGAGATGATTGGACTTCTACAGCAGCTTCTTGCTGGCATTTCTGGACAATAAACTATTACAAATTGACCTTTAGTCTCAGTTGGGACCTTACATTGGTTAGAATCCTTGGTATGACAAAACATGATGCCCCTATATAGCGATTGTGGAATATATTCTTGCCAATTCAATGATTCCCATGTGGTGCTTCCAGAATATATTTTGAGGTTGCCAGCTGTAGCATTAAGTTTAATGTTTTCAAATTTAGCAAAGGCTACATTATATTGCATATGTTGACAGGATAACTATTACACCAGTATGTATAGAGCTTTGGACATAATCGTAAACCTAAAATACTAATGTAGGAATGAACTTTCTACACTTATCACCCTATTGATACTAATATCTTTAACACTCCATCTCAAGCTGGTGCACAAACACTATCTTTATCCAGCTTGTTATGTGACGGTACAAACTCTTATAATTAAGCTAAAATATAGATATGCTAATAATGCAATAAAACACGGTACTCACACGTAACAAGACTTAGTTAATGTAGAATACAATCAATGATTCCTTTAACCTTGATTGATAAATCTCTGGAGATAGTTGATTGAGTATGCAGGTGTATGGTCACAAACATAGGTTGGTAGTGGTTGTGTTAGTATTCCCATGAGATACAGTAGTTGGCTTTTTGTCCTTGCAGCAGTTTCAATGTTTGGGGTTGTGATCAGAGGTGTGCAGAGGCCTAGTTTTACCAGGTATGTTTAAACAATTTTAATGTTTGAGTTGTGAGCAGTCATGCTCCCTCCACTTGGTTCCAGTGTTATGTCCTATCAAAGCAATTGTGCTCCCCTTTGCTTAGTTATTCAGATGTTATGTTGTAGCGGTTTTGGTGGTCGGGATACGAGCAGAAGCATGCTCTTCTCTGCTTGGTTTTGGCATTTTGTCAAGTGGTTTTGATCGTCATTTGTGAACACACTTATGCATTTCTTTGCCTAGATCCGACATTATGTTAACTGTATATAACAAGTAATAATTTCACCTAATTGCCATAGGTTCCCCCTTAAAAAGAAAAGTAGACGTTTGAGGATGGTTGTGCAAGATGATTCATATTCAGATGATATTTAATAATGTTTTTTTGATTGTCGAAATCGCTTGGTGTAATAGTTCTAAATTGATCCAAATTAGTAGTAGATAGGGAAGCAGTTGAGGTGGAAGGTGGCGACAATGTCTCCCTTGCACTAGTGCTCTATTCTAGTCTGGCCTCCTTAGAGGAATAAATGCTTTAACACTTGAGGTGGTCTTGGATTGCAAGGGGTCCCTTGAATTACTAGAGAAACCCACATTGATTGGCCAATTGTTGCGACCATGATAAATCGAAGGGCAATCTCGATGCTAGAAATGTGTTTTGTTATGGAAGCGGAGTTAGTATTGGTCCAAAAAGCTTAGATTCGTGGGATAAAGGTTTTAAAACTTGTTATAGGCTGAGGTTTCAGTCCTCTGCTAGAAGAAGACTTCTCTGCTGTATCGAGTGCCGATGGCTATGCCAAGCACAAACCCTAAGTAGAGGAGGAGAATAAGGCAGGTGGGGGTTGGGTGGGTGAGGATGAGGCAGTGACAAGAGATCAAGGAGACTGTATCAGGGTTGTCTTGGGAAGGTTCACAAAACACAGCGGAAGAAGACCACAAGCCGTATGAGGAGAGGGTGTGCTGGGATTTTGGACTTCATGTGTAGAAGACGACTTACAGCTTAAGATGATCGTGATTCAGAACTGCTGTGCCTTACAAGTTACGATAATTGCGATCTGGACTTCCACTACTTTATGAGAAGTTCCAGGACTGACTTATGATGAACTTGCAACTTGATGAGCAATCTCGATGAGGATCAAGGTTCTTGAAAGAAGAGTATTGTGATGAGGATCAAGGCTTGTGAAAGAAGAGTATTGTGGCTTGTAGTTCATTTGCTCCATGCCCTAGCTGCAACCATGTTGTAGAAGACAATCATGATATGATAATTCTTGTGCAGAAGTGACTTGCATACTGGGACTATCATGAGTTCTTGTGTGCCGGTCGACAGGGCAATGGAAATTTGTATCCATGCGTACTGATACAAAACAAAATATAAAATACTGTTGGGGATTCTCAATCTCAATGAAGACAACTAGGATGCCAACTTTGGCATCGTATCTATTGGTCTTATCCTTTGCCGGCTTGGTCTTATCCTTTGCTGGCAACATTGATCCCTGAAGACATGCTAGGTCACCATGATCATTATTGATATTCATTACAGTCTCTTCATGAATGCTTCTCCTCCAAGAGCTGCTTTTCAGTGGGAAATGGGATGAAGGGCTACAATGATGACAGGAAGTTTTGTTGCAGTGATTTGATGTGACAAACAAAGGAGGCATGAAAGGTGGCATCGGTAGATGACTGTATCGTTACCTTGTTTGGCTGAGTGCACCACATCTTCGATGAAAGAAACCTCACTGATTACTGATCTGTTGGTCGGGAAGCACATCCCATGCCTTCAGAACTTAGTTTTCTAGTCTGCGCTAGTTGAAGCCATCTCTGACCAACCTTGTCCTGAGCCATTGTTGCAAGGAGAGTTGGGAGGACCTGATGGAGGTAGCACATGGAAGAAAGGAAGAGGCTGATGTTGCATCGTCAGGAGAGATGCGAGGAATTTGAGAGATAGGGGGAAGCTATTGGCCATCCCATCAGGATACTCTTTGGAAAACCTTGACTTTAAAATGGTAGCTCAGATACCATGCAAAATTTAGAAAATGGAAACATTATATTGCATGTGTTGATGGAATAACCATTACATGGGCATATTTAGGATTCTCTACTTAATCCTAAACCTAAAATCCTATGGAGGGATTAACCTTGGCTACATCAATAACCCTGTTTGTTAATACACAATTACAATAGGTGTATTTGCCTTCATGAGAAAAAATGTCTATATAAAGATAGAAATTCCTTGTTTAGGGGATTCATTTTACTATATTTGCTGTTCTTTTATATATAAATTGTGTACATTGGACATATTGAATTGCTGTCTGTTATTCGTCATTTTTACACACAAGGTAAATCCTTCCTTGCAGGGTATACTATCTTCTGGTGGAAGCAGGCATTATGGGAAAACATCTTTTGTGGAGCACCGAACTTTTCTTCATCTTTATCATAGTTTCCATCGACTCTGGATCTTTCTTTTTATGATGTTTCAGGTCTCTATGTACTATGGTTTATTTTGCTTGCATTTCTGTTTACCTTTCTGATTCTCCCAGATCTTGCTGTGTTACTGTTAATTGTTCTTGATAAAATGTAGATAACAACTTGAGTCCTCCCCTGCTTGTATGTTTTGATGAATCATTAGTTTTTGGTTCTAACTAAGCACTGTGTCTCTAGTCCTGATAGTGTTCCGATTTTTATTCTTTCTCAGCTTATCTTATTCTATCTCTCCTTCCTGATAACTAATGTTCTGGCTTAAACTTGTTTTATTTATCTGAATATTGTAAAAATTCAAAGTCACTTGTTTTGCTATAGCTTTAACTGGGGTGCAGTTGTTCACACTTGAGTTTTTAATTAGAATTGTGTGCTTTTGTTAGCTTAATTTGGCACCAGATTAGGTTGACATAGTTGTTGCTTCTAGAAAACATGTGGCCAGTGTGATTTTGTGCCACAGTTTTAAATGATCTTGCGGAAGCTAAGGATCAGTTATGAAAAGATGGACTGAGTTTGTACCAATCTTGCTACTGGTTTGAATCGCTCTTTTTTTTCTTATTTTTAATGTGCCCTTGCCTTGTAAATTATGCCTTTCCTTTGCTCTGTGATGTTTGATGTTGTTGATTTTCCCTCAGTCTAACTCAATGTCAAAAAATTTCCAACTGATTTTTTGCTCATCAACTGCTATTCATTTATTCAGATTGCTTGCTTTGCTTGCCACTTCCTCAAATTTGGTTATTCTCAACTTCTCTTCGTCACGGCCTCTTCCTTAGTTATTGACTTTTACTACCCTGTGTTGATTTATTAACTTGCTTCTTCTTTATATTCATTCTGTCTTAATATTCTTTTCTTTCTTGTACCAATTTTGAAGCATCAAACCTTTTGTCTTCTCTCTCTTTTCTTGCACTTTTCTGTATCTAAAGAGTAAAGAGCTACTTAGTCCATTTTGTGAGTAGTTTCTCAAGGGGCAGTACCAATTTCCATCTCTCATTACTCAGTAGAGTAGAGATGCTTCCTCCAAGTGCTAGTTAACGTGAAGTATCTTAGTGATCATCTTCATCTTTGAAACCCATTCCTGGCCTCTATAATTCAGAACCTATACAAAAGGAAACAAGTGGAATATGAGTCTGTTATAAAGGAAATTATTTCATGTATGTGTAACTTTCTAGTCTATGTGCGAAATATCAACGACAATGAATGAAATGATTGTATCACGAGATGGACTTAATAAATTTAGATAAACAGATTCTAAGTTACAAACACTAAATACCATGTTGCATTTCTTTTTTTGACTCCATGCCAGTTGCTCATATATAATCTACCAAACTAATTGTTACCATTTATTTTTAGGTCATTGAATCCTATATTTTTGTATTTCTTCATTTTAATTTTACATCTTTCCTGTTTGATGTCGATACTTTTGTTTGTCCTATTCTCAGTCACATGTTGATAATAAATCTGTTCCAGGGATTAACAATCATTGCCTTCAATAATGGTGTGAATTCGACGACAATTAAGCAGGTTCTTAGCCTAGGTCCTACTTATGTTGTGATGAAGTTTATAGAAAGTAAGTTCTTATACACTTGTTTGTATATGTTCCTGCTAACCAATTAGATTTTTAGTTGCTCAAATTTTGTCAGCATTTGTGATGCAGGTGTTCTAGATATCCTCATGATGTACGGTGCATTTTCAACATCACGTCGATCAGCTGTTACCCGAATATTTGGTCGTTTTCTATGGTTTTCAGTTGCTTCTTTTGCTGTCTGCTATTTTTATATGTATGCCCTTTCACATCAGATTATTACTTTAGAATGCTTAGTGCCTTAATATATTGTCATACTTTGGTATTGTCTTAGTTTAAAATCTCGACCTGTATTGGAGTTTTGGGTTATGATTGGAATGATATGGTTTCGGTATCGTATCACGCCGATATGGTTTCGATATTTTTAAATATAAAATATATTAATTAAAAATAAAAAAATTTAACCTAAATATTAAAAAATAAAAAAATACAAGATCTTGACACCCTCATATGGTAAATAAATAAATAAATTTTATTATATATTTTCAAAATTAAAGCAAATAAAAAAATATTTATTAAGTTAATGGGATAGTTTTATTAGGGTTTGATTAAGTTTGTTTAGATTTTCCTTATATAAAGAGTTGATTGAAATTATTAATTTAAATTTAATTATTAACCTTTAATTTTTCCACTGTCTCACACCCTCTGTGTCCTCGTCGTGACCTAGCGGAGGTTGCTGCGGGATCGCAGTGCCTCCACGACCCCACGGCATCCCGCGGTCCCACGACGTCCTGCGGTCTGCGGCGTCCCGTGGTACGGGGCTGCGGGTGGTGGGTGGAACGATAAATTTCGTCCGTTTCGTCTAGTACGGTATAAAATTTTAAAGCATAGGCATTGTATCTTTTTTTTCTCCATGTTCATTAATAATTTCTAATAAGCTTGTCAAAATTGATACACTTGGTTTCAGTAAAGCACTGCAAGATGGTTCCAGTTCTGCTGCTTTCAGAATATATATCTTTATGATTGGAATTTATGCTGCATATAATCTCTTCATTGGCTTCCTTGTGAGAATTCCATTTTGTCATCGCCTAACGGATATATGTTATCGTTGGCGTATTGTGCGCCTAGTGAGATGGCTGCACCAGGTAATCTGTTTTTATGCCTTCTCGTCTGTCTTTAAGTTTTCAATTTCTGTCATCACCTTGTTCCTTGTAATTGACGCTTGATTTTTGTTTCTCCGTGAAGGAACATTACTATGTTGGATGGGGCATGTACGAGAGGACTATTGACTATATTAAGTAAGCTCTTTCTTCCTAGCAACATGTATGAAAGGAGCATGGACAAAACCTTGTAGTCATCCTTTATGTTTTTTTGAATGTATTATTTCGATGCACTTAAAGTTCCATATGATGATTTCCTTTATCATCATTGAAATCTTGGTTATCAATTAATTCTGAACCGGGGTGGTTGTCTTTCCAATTCTATTACCTAGATTTCTTGCCTCTCAACTGTTTCTACTTTGAAACTTTGACTATATAAGCTTAGTATTTTGTGATGTTTCTTATTGATCACTCCAGCACTCATACTTGATCTATTGTGTTACCAGAATTCTACCTGTTTCTAGTGATAAATACTTAAATTTAATCTTGATATCTGTTTATCTTATGACTGAATGTAATGAACATAATGTAATATTTAGTGATATACCACTGTTGTATGAATATCTATTCATAATCATTGATGCAATTTCTCATCCATGAAAAATAATTCTTTGCAATTTTAAATTCTAATCATATGAACATATATAGAAGGTAAATTAACTTCTAAGCTTTTAGTTTTATTTTTTGTTCTAAGTTTTGGCCTATTGTTTGCTTGGTTACTATTTGAACATTGAATGCTTTTCTGATCATGTCAACAATGATCTGATATTTCATATTTCAGATATGTACTTTTCTGGTTGGTCATTCTTGGCGGGAAATTTTCTTTTGCCTATTTTCTCCAGGAAAGTTACCTTTATCTCTGCATTCCGACAATTTGTTTAGCAACATTTTCATCTTCACACTTGATCCCTTTTTCTTCAGATCAAGCCGCTTGTATCACCAACTAAAACTATTGTCAATTTTCGGGACTTGCAATACTCATGGCATGATTTGGTGTCTCGGAGTAAGTTGATATACTAATTTTTTCTTGACATTATTTTTCTCTTGTGCTAACTACTCTATGGAATACAGTGAAATTGTGTTTTCTCTTTTCTTGTTTGATGTATTTTTGCATTTTGTAGTAAAGCTTCGAATCAGTCTGAATTATACAATTTGTAGTACTGTAGTAGCCTTTCTCATATGCTACCTGTAATTGTTGTACTGACTGCTGAGAAGAATAGTTTGCAAGGTGGAATAGTGAGCTGTTTAAATTGTTTGTACGCTTTCTCATATTGAGTTCAATGCTTTAAATCTGATAGTTTTTATTTTCACTTTAATTTGACTAGAAATTCCAATTTGTTTTTCATTCTCCTGTTTTCTGAGATGAATGCTCTTCTTCATTTGCTTTATTACTCTGACAAAATTAGCCTATTAGATTGTTGCTGACCGCCTGACCATAATAATGCTTTCTGCAGACAATCATAATGCACTGACAATTCTTAGCCTATGGGCACCTGTTTTTGCTGTAAGTGTTGTTCTTATCTGTTGTTTCCTTTGGTTCTTTTACAAAGTACCTTGCACAATTATATTATAATTTAGAGAGTGACACTTTAATAATATGCAAAGCTAGTTGCAATGCTCAAATCCTTTTTGTATGGCTCATGGAAGGCTCATTTTTTGAAGTCAAATAAGTTTAATTTGTTTTGCAAATATGATATCCAAGCAGTTAAAACAAGCATATAAATAATCATTTTGTTTCTCAGCTACTGTAGATTTCTTAGGATGGGCATGATTCCCTTCAACTATAGAGCACCAGAAAATTTCTTTGATTATGATGTGTCCAAGTATCACTAATCTTTATTGTCTTGCTGTGGATGAACTTCGTGCCAACTTTTAGAGCAAGTTGATATGTATCCTCTGTAGCAGCTTCCTGCTGAAAATTGCAGCTTCTGAGCACCAATATGGAAAGAACAAAAGTTACTCTGTCCTTTTTGGTTCTCTTATGAGCCATTTTCTTGTTGATTTGTTGACCATGTTAATGAACTACTTTTGTTACCTTGCTGACGTTTATTGTGGAGTGAAAACATAGTCTTGAAGTTTCCTGAAACGCCATTTGATAGTTTGACTTCGTATTTCTTTCATTAAAGTAATTTTAATCCATCTTTTTTGACTAATGTTTTTAATATCTTGTCCTTCAAAAAGTTTCTCAACCATGATAAGACTATCTACAAACTGTTGTAATGCCAGCCTCAGCACTAGGATATCCATCTTCGCAAACTTTTTGACGCATATATAAGTATTTATTTATGCCCTATTGTTTTACCTCAAAGTAACCTTGAGAATATTTAAGTGTAGCCAATCTGGACCCATGCTCTCATGAAAAAAGTATATGATAGGCTCTAAAGGCTACTGTAAAACTGTCAACAGTCTCACCAATGTGATTGAGAGATTTAATTTCATTTTAATTTTATAGAAGTTAACTCAAAACCCCTGAGTAATGATGCAAAACAACTTGCTGATTTGATAGCTTGGAAGTTCTGTTATTGTATTTTGTTATCAACTGATTATGGTTATTCCGCATTGGCTAAGTAGGTGGATCCTCATGTTTTATAAGCCTCAAGAATGACCTCTTCCTTTCTATGTTCCTTTTGGTGAAGTGGACAATATGTTGATTCTCATGAGTTTGGTTGAATGTGCTAAAAATGCATCTTGGTGAAGTGGACAATATGTTCCTTTCTATGTTCCATCAGCAAACCATAATAGATAGGGATCGGAAGGTTTATTGCTTTAAGGGTGATACAATTGGCTTGTGCTGATATTCTCTTTTCCTTTTTTATGGAGTTCTGCAAACTCAGAGCCCCGGTTACCAACTTCCCATCGTGCTTCTTAAATTGACTCACTCTCCTATGCTTTTAAGTAGATGAGCTTTGGATTTTTGTGTTGAATGCAAATTAATTCTTAGAAAGCTAAGCTTGAATCTGTTTACAAACAGCTTGATACAATGAAAGCCTTATGTACTAATCTATAGATACGGTTTTATTTTTTTTTCAAACATTTATACTTTTATTTTTTCTCAAATATTTTTCTTTGATTCCGAAGATCAACTTAATTTCTGAAATTATGCCAATTTTGTTGATTGTAATTAGTTAAGTTAGATTTGAAAGCTTTGTTGGGACAAAGCTGCTCATTGAGTTCTTGTTTAAAATTAATTTGTATCTTAAGATTTTAACTTTCTAGTTTACTGCAATAATGGATGCGAGATGTTTTCCTTCTCTAGGTTCAAAATCAGAATTTCCATTTTCCTATGGGCATCATGCTATTACTTGTCAACTATATTTTGGCCTTGCATAAACATTATCCAAGTTGATAAGTAAACAAATGATTTACTATTTATCTGATAATGTATGATAGCTCACTCATTCTCATGTTCTAATGTTGAAGAGATGCTCGTACAAGAATTTATCTGCATAGATTTGCAAACATATGTGCCTATTCAATTTGGCTGGAACTACATTACTTGCCAGGTCATATGTTGATGGTTTTTATTAACATAAAAGCTCTTTTACAGATTTACCTTTTGGATATTTATATCTTTTACACCTTGGTCTCATCTGTTTGGGGATTCTTGCTTGGTGCAAGAGATCGTTTGGGTGAGGTAGGTTAACCTAATATGTGCATGCTGTGGTTGTTGTTGATATAGCATAGCATAAACTACAAATAAACAATATTAAAAAATGCACATAGAGAAACAAATTAGAACATATGCAGAATGTTTTTCTTTTAAAATAAGGTAACTACGCTTTGAGGAAGCCATATTCTTTAGCGCCGTGACCCCTTCACCTTTTGAAGTTCTTTCTCTTGCACAATTTGAGTTTTCAGATCAGGTCTGTCGAAGCTGTTCATAACCTCTTTGAGAGATTTCCTGCAGCATTTATGGACAATCTTCACGTGCCTCTTCCAAAAAGGTTTGCAGTTACAACATTCTGTTTGATTATTTTGTTTTTCTGCTTATGTATTCGTTTTATTGTTATAGGAAACAATTATCATCATCAGGTCAGGTAATAAGTTCTTATTCCTTATTATTCTTTAGCCATTGTTGTAATTGAATGATATCTGGGTATATCTTTAAGTGGTATTCACGAATAGTTGCTTTGATTATGTTGATTAACTCTTATTTAGTTGGCTAAGATACCTTATAATCAGCCATCTATTTTAGTTTTGGATTAAGGATTTCTTTCAGTAATTGTATGTTTTTTTTTATTCATATGGATTATACATACATTTGAGAACTTCCCTGTAGTTTAAAGGATACTCTATAACCTGTTGATACTGTAGTTCCATAGTTGGTAAAATTTTTTCCAGCTATGATTAAATAGTGAAACTGGAGTTAGACCTACATATCTCATTGATTTTGAATCTGCCTGCAAAATTTGAACATTGACAGAAGTTTAGCATCACGCCTAACGTCTTTGAGAATTTTCATATTGATGTATGTAAATGTTGTTTTGGGTCCTGTACAAGATAGATAATAATTATCTATATACTAAAAGAACTCAATCCAAAGTTCCAAATCTTCAGATATCATGTTGAAACCTAATTCAGTTTACACTCACTTGCATGAGTAAACTCTTAAAAATCTTAACTATATATGAAATGGTAACTACAATTTCTTAGATATCACATAGAATTAACTAAATCTTAGTAGTTTGTTCACAATTTAATTTACTTAAAGATACACCCACAGAATTGATGTCATACCAATTTGGCAATTTCACAATTTCACGCACACCAATTCAGTTGTTGCCTACTTAATAACATTTTGGATCAGAACAAATTCATATTAAGTTGGACTCAATTTGGCTTGCTACAACTCGTTTTTGATGGACAGTTCACACTATCCCACAAGCTTCCTTGTTAGCATATTTTTTGATTGACGTTATTACAACATCAACATAAACAATGTTTTGAAAAGTAGTCTCTTATGTGTATGCAATGAAGGTCCACATTGCATGTTGTATATGCCTTGGGTTTTTACGTGAAAGTCCTTTTGCCGCTAGGGCTGCATAAGAACTATACAGCTTAAACTAATCCCATTGGTTAAAGTTTAATTCACTTTTACTTTTATCCAATCAGTTCTGGCCAAATATAATTATCAAGATGCATATTATATGAACCTCAATATGCAAAATGCTTTTCATAAATTGCCTAGGTTGATCATGCATTGTTATATTTTATGCATTTTATGTTATATTGATTACTTGGGTTGATATGCCAAACATAAAAATTAATGAATTATGAATTTCCTTGGTTGATTAATTTGACATCTTAAGTAATGGTTCAAAAATCATTTTTACATGGATATCAATGGTTAAATAACTTGTTAGTTACCATATGGTAGTTGTAACCTGCACAATTACAGTAGTTGCACTCACTTTGAATACGGGTATCTAACATAGTGAATTTAAGTATCTAAGTTGGCTTTCTCCAATCTTTTATTCTGGCTTTTAGAAACTTGAGTGTTCACGTGCACTATGGATATTGAGTGTGGGTATGGAGGGTAGACAAAGAGTCCAAGTGTTCGAGTAAATTATTATCAATTAAATTTTATTAACATTTTTCTACTAATCACATAAGCATTATCTTCTTAGATTGTGATAGTTTGTGGTATATAGTGCCAATTTGTCATAATTCAGTACTTCACTTAATATTCATACATAGACAAGTTTAGTGGCCCATAGTGTGTAACTATTGAGGTGTTGCCTATTTTTAAATTATTAGTCATTTCATGAAAGTATTGTCTCCGTCTAACTATTACTTGTGAATCATGATGAGCCTGAGGGTCTTGCATAGAGAAATGTGGTGGTTCATGGTGAAAGTTAAATTCATACCTCTAAGTCATGATTGGCGTGTGATGACGTATTGAAGCTAAGATGCTCTATCTCCATACTCATGGACAAATGTGGTGGTCCATGTATTAGGTTCAATGGATGCCTGCTCCTACTTAACTAGTCATTTGGGATTGAAATGGGCTTGATCATGCATTCAATATACAAATGAGTTTGGTTCTGAATGTCTTAGTGATTAAATCCTAATTTAGTAGTTAATTTGGGAAAAATCTTTTTTTTTAAGGGTGGAGAGTTGAATAGGTTAGATGCTGCTAGATTTGCTCCCTTTTGGAATAAAATCGTGGGATGCTTGCGAGAAGAGGATTACATTAGTGACCCGTAAGTATCCATCATGGGTTCCATTTTGCTTTTATTTTTTAAGCTATTGTATTATTCATGGTAGACAATAACCTACTATGTTTTATTTACAGTGAGAGAGATTTACTGATTATGCCTAAGAATTCTGGAATACTTCCAATGGTCCAGTGGCCATTATTCTTGTTGGCCAGCAAGGTATTTATTTTCAGTTTCCCTTACATATTAGGTATTTTCTTGTGCATTCTAATGTAATTTCTTGTCTTGACCAGATATTTGTGGCAAGAGATACAACAGCAGAATCCAAGGATTCACAGGATGACCTCTGGTTCAGGATATCGAGGGATGAATACATGAGATATGCAGTCGAGGAGTGTTATCATAGTATTAAAGTTATTTTGATGTCTGTACTTGATAAAGAAGGACATCAGTGGTAATATATATTTGCCATTTCTTTTTATTGTTGGGTGTTGATTTCCTATCTTTTCTCTTTATTAATTGAATGTTTATGGTAACTTTTTTTTTCAGGGTGGAGAGAATCTACAAGGATATACATGATAGTATTAGGAACAAGAACATACAGACAAACTTCAGGTTGAGCAAGTTACACTTCGTGATGTCCAGAATTTCTGCTTTAACTGGTATTCTGGTATGTCCTCTCTGTGCAAACTTCACTTTACTTTGTCCAATATTATTTTATTTACCTTTTTTTTCTTCTTCTATCAAATTGAGTGCCTAGTAGAAGGCATTTTTAATATAGCACGAATGGAATCAAATCTCACACAGATGAGACATAGTAGAAATTTTATTAATAACAATAAAACTTCGATTTTATATGAGATATGAGGACATTTTATAAACTCAATGTTACAAAAACTAGAAAATAATTAAAAAAATTCAGGAAATACAATAATTACTATTAATTAATTAACAAAACAGATGAATTGCCAAGTGACATGATAGACTACTAAACAACTCAAGACAATTTATAACATAAGGGGAGCCTTGGCGCAAAGGTAAAGTTGTCACGGGTTCAAGTCTCGGAAACCATCTCTTGTAAAGCAGGGTAAGACTGTGTACAATAGACCCTTTCTCGGGACTTCGAATTGGCGGGAGCTTCGTATACCAAACTGTTTTTTTTTAATGGGCTCATCTCAATAGGGATCAAACACCCTGTGTAATAGGAAGGAACATTTTATTTCTATATAATCTTGTAGGGACTTGGATGTGATTTAGACACAAGTTGAATTTTAGAGAGGAACTGTTAATGACAATTTTGTTAGATTTCTTTTCACACTTTGCATTTGTATGACAAATGCTAGTGCATTTTTGCATATCATTATCTGTGGTTCTATAGAATGTGGTGCATAGTGTGAAACCCTACACTCTTTCAGTCATTTCCATGGTCTCTTTGTGTTCATCTAAGGGTTCCACCTCTTTATCACTACCTAGGCTGAGTAATATGCTACTTCATCCTTAGGGTTGCCTTTGGGTTTTAAGGCTAGGACTATTTATGGGCACTTGAGTGTGACAATTATAGTATTGTATGACAGAAGTACAGTTCTCAAGTCACGTAAGGTTTGTAGCTTTTGCTTGCTGAATAACAATTTTATGGTTTATCGAGCTAGCTAGTTTTCCTAATTGTGTAGATGTCGTATTAGGAGGTTATTTACTGATCAAGATGCATAATGATCAAAAGTTGAGAGTCTAAAACAATTATTCAATCTCTACGGCCTTTTGGCTAGACTTGTTGATTAGTGTTTGCTGGTTCTCAGGTCGAGGTCCATTAATAATGTAAATCAGACTTTCTATAGTGTCTAGTTTAGAATTGCAACACATGCGAATCATGGAACTTTAGTATTCTAATATGCTTAGGGATGACTACATAATGTCAAACCACAGTGTATTATTGAATTTTGAAGTATGTTGGGATACACTTCATTAACTTTCGCTTCATCTCTACCCTTTTTGTGATGGATTCAACTCCTATTTGTGGCATATTGATACCGAACCCTTTGCCGAAACTTCTATATGGTACTTTGTTGTATTGCTATATATAATTTTTGCAATTGTGCTTCTTTAACTTTGCTCATATTGTACCAATAAGATAGTCAACTATTTTACCGATCCAATCAAGAAATGCATTTGGGTCTAGATGACAACTGAAGCTAGGGCCTTTGAATTTGACTAAATGAGTGGTTTCTGACTCATGTAGGCCTAGGTTAGGTATGTGATTTAGAAAAATGATCCTCTTACTCCGCACTCAAGATTCTTCTTTGCTAATTTGCAGATTATGTTTGCAGCGTAGCCTTTAAAACATTTTAGATCATCTACTCTAGATTGTAGGGTTCTTAGCACATCTACCATTAACTCAATTACTATTACCACTTTTTGATAGTGAGTTTTTCATCGTAGCTGTTGTGGAGTTTTGACAAGTAATGAAAATTATAAAACTAATACATTTGATTAATAATTTAAAAGTAGAAATTAAGTACTTTTATTTTTTTAAATGAGTAGGGATTTGATGATTAGTAAGAAAATGGGAAATACATCGCCATTAACTACTCTAACTAAATTAAATAAAAGAATTTTTTAATAAGAATGAAATTACTAAGTTGATGTGAGTTGTTAAGTTTGATCCGTGTGGTTCTTAAAATAGAAATTAACTAATCTAACTAAATTAAATAAAATAATTTTTTTACTAAGTAATGGAATTACTACGTTGATTTGAGTCGTGAAGTTTGCTCAATGTGGTTCTTAAATGAATTCGCTTTGATTCTTCCTCATGGGATGCAAAATTAGTTTGGAATAAAATTTAAAGGAAGGATACTGTTTGCTACAATTACCGGGAAATTCCATATTTGTAGGGCTAAAATGTTGGCGTTGAGTCTTGCAATTGTGAGGAATGTGATGGTGGCAAGTCATTGAGCTTGCGGAGTTGGCACTAATAGGAAGGTTGGCGGTTGAAGGAGGTTAGCTTTGATTTGAGATGACACAAATGACTATTGGGTGTGATTTGGTATTGTGTCGCAGATTTAGATTGGTCAAGGTGGGGGCCTGACTTCAAAGTGCCATGTGCAAAACACCAGGGAGCAAGGACACATTGTCTTAATGTCGAGCGTGGGGGATGAGCAAGACATTCGGAGTGGCTGGTGAGCGGATGAGCTTTACGGTGGATATTAGATGTGTTCTAGGGTTTTCATGTCCACTAATAGTCGTCAGAGAAGTGTTTTGTGTGAGAA
>JBBMKF010000007.1:1942321-1958393 GCA_037834155.1 Curcuma caesia | reverse complement strand
AACTTTATCTTTAATAAAAGATAAAGAGAATTATCCTTAATAAAAATTAAGTATTTATCTTGATAAAAGATAAAACTAATCAAAGTCAGTGGTCAAAAAGTCAATGGTCAAAATGTCAACGACCAAACTTCCAACGGGTCAAGCCTGGTCCAAGTCAAGTGTTGACTAGGTCAAAGTCATCTTAGTTGACTTGGTCAAAGTCAACTTAGTTGACTTGGTTAAATTCAACTTGATTGACTTGGTCACAGTCAATTTGATTGACTTTTTTGTAGGTAGATCTTCTGGGTGATTTCTGGCCATCCGAAGTTAGGCTCATCCGAACCCGTCTCTGGCTTTTCCCCCCTCGAGCATGTTTCCTCTCTGCTTCTCGTCCCTCGGACGTCGCGCTCGTCCTTCTTGCTCCACCGGCGTACTCTTCCGTAGCTTCCGCGTCCCTCGGATTGCTCCGAGCCCATCGGCTCACTTCCTCGTGCAACCCTTCTAGTCCGCTACGTCTTACGCTCGACTTCCTCCGTACCTAAGTTCCTGCACACTTAGTAAAGGGATTAGAACAACATAGGACCTAATTTAACTTGGTTGATCACATCAAAATTAATTGGGGCACCAACAAAATGTTGACTAGATGATGACTTTATATTATTGTGGATAAGGACACACATAGTGACTTATAGGTTTGTTGAAATCATGGAAATATGTTATGGGACATCTAACAGATTACAGGATGAGGAGTAATGAGGGGGCGTTGGAGTAACTTTGGAGTGATGACCTAGCACGGCTTGCTTGGCAAATGTATGACTTGAGGTCCGTAAGTGATTAGAGAAGGTTGCATTAGCCAGATCGAGGGATCACACGATGATGAGCATCATAGCATCGATGACGACAATCAATAGTGGCGCATTACGTAGGTGAAGAGGTGAAGGTTGGCATGTAGAGGATCTAATGACTTATGCACATATGAGGGACGGAGTAACTTAATAGTAGATGGCCTAAGGGCCAAGTTAAGCTACAACGGCAAGACTTTAGTGAACTATGAGTGTGGAGTGACTTATATGCAAGGGGGCAAAGGTAGAACTCAATGTAGGCGGACTCAATCTTAAACAGGTAATAAATTGATAAATCGAAATCCAAAGTTGTGGTAATTTGGGGTTTTACTTTGGATCAGTGGATCGATAGGAATTATAGTTGAATTGACTTATCGGTTGACTTACATTGAGGTGCCAGTGAACAACAGAATGAGCAATCGATTGATAGCACATTAGTTGACTTTTGATAAGTTCCCACTTGATTGATGTTCAGGTAGAAAGCAGAAAGGAGTTGTTGCCATGCGACAATGATCTTCAAAGTTGACAATTTAGACTAGTTGATTGATAGGCGACAAACAACGAAGACATGTTGAAGGATTGAACACTTTAAAAGGAGGGCTCAGTGGAGGTCTAAGATTAGCAAAAATAAGGCTGAGTAGATCTAGTTAGAGCTTCTCTCTTGTACTCTTAAACTTTTTGAAATCCTTGTAATTATTTTTTCTTGTAAGAGATTTCTCTATCTCTAGTAGTTAACTGAAAATAAAAAAGATAGTGATATTTTGGGAAGGATCTATTAATGAATCATAGGGTATGAAGTTGGAGTCCGAGGGACTCTGGAACCACATAAATGCCACATGTTGGTGTTTGGTAAGTTTATATGTGAATTTTACTTTTGCTACTAGCGTCTTGTTTGCACAATTGTAGGTATTAGATGCTATTCAACCCTCCTTTAGCTAGACTCGACTATGGTTCAGAATCAATGGTTCGATGGTTTAGAACTGTTACTTCGATGGTTCTTGACCTTTAACGTTAACCTTGACCTTCAAAGATGGTTATGGTTCACGGTTCAAAATCGCCGATTATAGTTAGGTTTGTGGTTCGTGATGGTTCAAAATTATTATTTTATATTATTACAAAATATTTTAAAATTTATAAATGTGCAAAATAAAAATTAAAAAAAGTTGTGCATTTATTTAAGTTGTCTATCTATCCACTTAGGGTATAAGGGGATTAAAATCACGTACTTAGTTCCTTTGGTATTATTATAATTTTCTATTTCATCCTATGAAAATTGCATTCCTTTTATTATTTTTGTAATTTTCGTTCAATCATCAAGTAATGTTTGAGCTTTTAGAATGTCAGGAGCTAAAGTAGATTAAGAATAATATTATACTAAATCCACAACCATCTTCATTTTTTGATACCAATGTTTTTTTTATCTAACATTAATATCATTATTATTTAGTGTGATGAGATATATATCACATAAGTTATATCTTTTGATTAATTTTATATATTTGATGATAATCTTCACTATATGTATAATTTTATTGCTGAATTGATAAATTTATTATTGGATATATCATACAAGCCAAATAATGTATGATAAAAGACAGAATAAGATCAATAAGTAACCTATTAAGAAAGTTAAATTAATAAATTTAATGAGTTAAAGATATAATAGTCCCACAATAGAAGATTCAAGGCAAATAGGTTAAAAAAATTGACTCAATAAAAATGTACAATAGTCCCACATTGAAAAATTTTAAGCTAATGAGTTAATTTATATTGAACTACACCATTAATATCACTAAAATATTATTAAATAATAAAAAAATGAAAAAATAAGATTTTTTAAATAAATATTAATAAATAGGCTGTTAATCAGTGGTTTGAAATGACTACTGAATGAATTGGCGGCTCAAACTGCTAGTTTATCGATTTAATTGGGGCTCCACTCTTAACTGGCACGTCTAGAGACGAGCGGGTTATGGATGGGGCTTGTTGAACGAGTAATCGGTTTGTTGATCCAATTTCGATTCCAGACCCATGGGCAAGTCTACCTCTAGCCAAGGTGATGGACCTAATTACTAGGAGAATTAAGTTAATGCTTTAAAAATTAATTAGATGAGGAACAAATAATATGAAAAGGTGCGGGAGGATCATATTGAGGGGTCATTTCTACATAAAACACATGATCTCACTTTTAGGGATGAAACTCGAAAAACCTAAACCCTTGGATAAAAACATGCTGCATTACCAAGTTAAGAGAGAATATTGCACCATATTGTTAGTAGAGGACATTTATGCCTATGTTAAGATTTTCACTCATATTCACTATTTATGCAACATAAGAACACTTTGATCTCACTCAATCTAGTACAAAATGGAACTATTAAATCACACAAAAATTGAGATGGAATTGATGAAACTAACAGGATAACTATCTATACATAGAAAAAAAAATGCAACATATGGAGATGGAATAATTTTATTGACTTGACGCCAACCAAACTAGCAAAGAAATTGTGAAAGACAATAACTCTAATTAAATTATTGTCAAATTAATATATAGTTTACCAAATAATCACATAGTAAACCTTCAACATTTAAAATTGGATATTTTTTTAATTCTAAATTTAAATTTAAAGTTAAAATTGATTCTGTGAATGTATCTCTCTCCCTCTCGGAGGTCAACTCTTGTTGAATTTTAACCTTGTTTCTTAGGTTGTCATTCCCAGTGGGAAGCAATTATTTTACTAACTTTGTTTTCTGCCTTTTGCTCGCCTATGTTTGTTGAAGTGGGGAAATGATCTTCATGCTTGTGTAACAACCGTAGGATGTGAAAACAGTAATGTCAAGGATGAATCTGGATATGCAAAACTTACAACAAAATTAACATACAGGGATGGAGGCTCGATATTCTCCTAGTAAACTTGTATATCCTCTAATATAAAAATTTAATTAGTATTTAAACAAGCATCCTTCATACCTTCAACACTTTTACCATTTTCTCATCATACCACCATCGTCTCTACAACATCACATTTGTTTAATAACATCATCATCCCATTATGACATCATCACTAGATAATTTTGCGATAGTGTTGAAGACCAACATTACGTGATAGGCATAGAATTCATCACACATTAGCATGAACTAAACAAAAATTAGTGGAAAATATGTTGCGTAACATCAAAATCAAATTGTCAAATCACAAAGAAATTTAAACTAAATTAATGTAGTGAAAGAGATAATTGTCTCACAAAAAACTTATCCTCGCATAAAGATTTCGCACAGATTGAAAGATGGAATGTATCATTAATCAATAAATGGATATTAAATAATTTTAACATAACTTTTATTGGCTCAATCCTAAACAATAACAATAACCCAGTCTTATCCCACTAGATAGGGTTAACTAGAGCAATTATTGGTCGTCTAAGTACATATCTGTATAATCTTAAACGTGTCTTCTGGAATTTTGATAGGTACAACCTCGATTTTCTTTTTAAAATTTTCATTTCTGTTCTTGTCTATCCTTTTATATCCACACATCTACCTTAACAATTAGGAAATAAAAAATCCAAATTAGGTAAACATGTTATACCATAATTGAGAAAACAATTATCTCTAATTAATTACTAAAAAAAGAAAATGTGGCAATTTCTAAATTGCCAAATGACGAATCAAAAAGAAAATTTGTTCACAGATGCACCAATCTCAAATTATTCTCCAAGTTGTTTCCTTTTATTGTAGATGCACAAATTATTCTTGTTCTTGACATTTGCAACCAATTGGATTTTACAATTTGGTTCTATTAACCTGTTCTAATTGGTCATGTATCAAGAATGTGCTTCATTCAGGCTGCAGTTTTGAAAGCATTATTTGAGTCTATTAACCTTTTTTTATATGTTTTAGTCCCTTTTATGTGCTTTCATAGTTATATTGTCTTCCTGAAATTTTCTAAAATTTGTATTCCTCGACTTGATGTGCTTCAGGTTTTAATTCAACTTTGCGGCAGGGTAATGTCACTCATCATGAGTACATACAGGTATTATCTATGTTTCCTAAGGTTGAAGCTTACTTTGGCTTCTGAGTGATTACATGTGACTAGGTTGGAAAAGGAAGGGATGTTGGTTTGAATCAAATTGCACTTTTTGAGGGGAAGGTTGCTGGAGGCAATGGAGAACAAGTCCTCAGTAGGGATGTTTACAGACTTGGACAGCTCTTTGATTTTTTCCGAATGATGTCTTTCTATGTTACAACAGTGGGATTTTACTTTTGTACAATGGTATGTCCTATAGCTATCTGAAATTTATGCATATCGGACTCCCATTGAATCCTCCGATTGAATCCACCAGTGGAAACCTTTAAATTTGAGTAAATCCTTTAGCTTCCAATTTTTATTTCTAACGTTTTTGAGCAAATCCTTTAGCTTCCAATTTTTATTTCTAAAGTTCAAGTGTGCAATTTGGTAGGTATTATTGAGTGAAAATTCATCTGTAGGCTATCAACTGAATGCTGACATTGGTTGAATTAACTCATGTTCAATGAAAAATTAGGGCATCCATTTCTTCATCTATGGCTTACATTTAGTATTCATCAGAAATGACTTTTTGGTAAGAGCTGAGTATGGAAATAGTAAACAATAACAAGGAAAACTTGTGTAAGATATATCATTAATACATATGACAAATAACCTGAGGAAAAAAGGTGTGAAGTGTAAGATCATTTACTTTAGTGTAGGGCAATACGAAAGTCTAAGTCCACCAATGGTATCCGAGGTAGATATGCTAATGGTGGTGTGTATTTAGAACCTTGCACATATGGTGGTTGCTTACATCTATACATTAGTAGTGGAGCAATGGTAATGGGGAATGGTGCCTGTAATCGAAGGGAAGTAGTTTTATGTGAAAGGAAATAGATTAGTGATGCAACTAAAAATAAATAGTTTAACATGATGAAGGGAAGTAGTTTTTCACATGTAGCTGAAGTTGGTTGCTATCTGATTTATCGTGCCTCGCAACTCAGTGGGTGAATCAATCCAGCAAAGTCATGTTGATTGTAATTACAAGCTGGCAGTTCTGGTGGGTGTGTGAGGGGGATCATTTACTGATGGCAAGCATGAAAGGGATTGCTCTCTGGAAGCTAGATGTGACAATGATTGGGATTACAATCTGGAAAACAGAAATGATTCACATATAGGAAGTGTGCACGCTGATAGGGATTGACTGGTTGAAGAATGCAAAAAAGAACATGAGTGCTAACAATGAGGTAGAACCACTTTGATACCGAAATTAGGATTAAAATGAATTATTTAATAACAAGAGATGCTAGGGTGCACATTATTTTTTTAGTTTAGCAATAAATGATATATGAAAAAAATTGTCCTTGTAGGAATACATTTTGCATGTCACCTAAAACATTGAAGATTCAATTTTTTTTAGAATAACATATAATAATAGTGTTAGTATGGTATATTAATAAGAATACATTCTCCAAGTGCAATTTGTTCGCTTTAGAGATGCATTAAATGATTTGCTTCTTGTGGAGTTATTGAACACTTGTAATAAATAATAATGTAATAGGGTTGGTTCTTTAGTAGGCTTCTTGTATTTCTGAGTGAATCTTGGTATATCATTAAAATAATGGTCATATTGTATAGTTGGAAGTGAACAATTAATAGGAGTGACATTTTTCTCATATACAAGACCTAAACATAAAAGCTAATAGAGAATGCCTCATGTATTGCAGGACTAATTACGTACTAATCTGGATAAACACTTCCCAAGCTGAAGCTTAATTAATTGATGCCCAACTTATGCATTGAATTTTATATAGCTTCTCACAAAAAATGTAAAAGCATGACTGAGATGCTTAATAATGATTGTGACAACAGTTAGTGATTAATTTAAGCTTAGGTGGTGCAAAAATTTACTTGATCTGTGCTTTAATAAAGTGATTTTTCCCATTAGCTCCATTGAGTAAAGATACTACAAGGATAGATGTTTGCAAGATGAAGAGAAAAGACTAAAGATTGCAAAAGAGAGATTAGGATTCCACTATGTGCTCTTGGTTTTCTTGGTGGGATGGAAAATATTAGAGAGATGTAGGAATAAAGAATGAAGGTTTGAATTTCTTGAAGGGATGGAAACAAGGTAAAAGAGTTATCCTATTATCCCTTCATTTATGTTTAGAAAGCAAGAACTAAAAAATGTCAGATTATTTGACATCAGGAATAGAGGAAAAAATCATAGAAGATGGATGTGAGAAAAATTGATGATGAACCTGACAATACTTTACTATATTGCAAGGGAAGAGGGTGGATAATTTGAAATATTAAGGTAAGATGGACTACCATGAGAATATTGCAATTCCTTGGAGAAGATAACCATTGGGAAGTTGGCAATAGCACATGGTTAGCGGGAGGATTCCTATTCAAAGAAATTTATATTTCATGTTTGAGATTCATAGTGGTTTCTTTAAGCATCGTTTTTCTTTTTTTTTGTTGGAGGTGTAAGGGATAAAGGGTAACCGAAGAAAACTTTAGTTAATGTGTTAATGAATGATTTAATTGATTTGAAGAAACTAGTGATATCAATTTATATATAGCTTAATGAAGTATAAGAACATGTACTAGATGCCAATATCTTAGACAAACATCACTTGGTATGTGTTTATTGACTTTTGCTATTTCTTTTCATGAGCTTTGCATCTTGATCTGGGTTTGTCATTGGTTTGGTCAGTTTCTCTTAAACTAGGGCTTATCTCGCTTTAGATTTGAGTTGTCAATGACAATAAATGCTAGCATGGGATTTAGAGCATAGTTTAAAATCTCGAACTGTATCGGAGTTTCATTTTATAACCGAATTGAAACAGTTTCAGTACTGTATCGTACCGTGCCGATACGATTTCGATATTTTTAAATATAAAATATATTAATTAAAAATAAAATATTTAACATAAATATTAAAACAATATAAAAATAAATTTTAAAACAAGAAAAAAATGAAATTTTAATAAATAAATAAAATTTTATTACATATTTTTAAAATTAATAAATAAAATATATAATTAATGAGATAATTTTATTAGGGTTTAATTAAGTCTAATTAAATTATTCCTATCATATTTAGGAGTTGATTTAGTTTATTAACTTAAGTTTTAATTAAAAAATATCAAACCCCTCGTCTACCCCGTGTCCTCTTGAGTTGCGAAGCACTAGCACCCGCGATCACACACCTCTTGTCGTACCCGATGCGCGCTGGGTCTCGCGATCCTTTTGTCGCTGTCGATGGGGTCACGCGGCCCTTCCTCGGTTGTTGTGAGCCTCATGGCGGTGCCGGTTGGTGGGTGTAACAATGTTTCGCTTGTTTCGTCTGATACGACATGAGATTTCAATCCATGATATAGAGGACATTATAGTGTAGTTGGAAGTTAGTAGTGAGTGGTTGCACTAAGATTGTGACTAAAAGACATGCTATCTTCTACAAGAGGTGATGTGAGGTACGAGCAAGATTCCTTTCATTGCGTTTGCTGTACTAAAGGGCATGCCTTGCATATTGGATTATACTCTAGAGGTTGGGGCATTGATAAATTTGACATGGAGAGTCAACACATTGAACATGGTTGGGACATTGGTGAATAAGTGACATGAGTTGTCTTGATAAAAGGGGTTGGGGAGCCTGCAACATGGAATGAAATTTGTGACCTCTCCTCAAGGGAATAGAAAATATTAAAAAAATTTAACCCTAGAGATTGGGATTTACTATGATAAATTTAACCCATGTAGGACTAAACTATATACTCAAATAATTACATAAGTTTATATATTTACTATGATTTATGTTGGGATTGGAGGACTAGAACCTGATTTGTGTATGTTGGTCATGGGTAGAACTCACAAGTGAGCTCGCAAGATGGTTGTTGGGTGGTGCATCTTTGTAAGAGTTTGCGGCCTATGCTCGTGTTGTGGTTGTATTAGCATTAACTATCATAGGGTTGTGGAGCTATTGGCTTTGGCTCGAATCAGAATTTTCCTTTTTGATTCAATTTCACTTACGCAATCAGATCCATTTTCCATACTCTAAACTCTCTTTAATGGTGATGATTCAACTTTTGTTAGGATGACCTAACAAGATCTTTATCCTTGTGAACATGTATGCATGAAAGTTTGTTGATGCAGGGGAATTTTTTGCCTGTGTGTATTCCATGTGTTCCTTCTTCCTCACGTTCTTGTATCTCTCTCTTCTATAGTGTATGAAAGGATGATATGAGCCAGCTCCTTTTCCTTGCTATTCAGTCATACTAAGAATCACTGAAATATCTTTTTTTTTGTAATGATGGAAATATTTTCTACTAAAATACTGGAGATTTTCTCCTATATCTCTTGCAACATTCTTTGGAATATCTCTCTTAATTATAAGAAGATTTGTATACTGACGGCCGCGAGCTTGTGTCGGGTGTGCCAATTGGCAGGCAAAATGAAAAGTTTCACCCAGTATGGCACAAGATTTTAATATGTGGATGTGACAAAATAAAGTTTTTCCATGGGTTACAATCTCATACCCTTTGGCCCTTCATAGTTCTTTTTATTTTCATTGTTCTAAAGAGCTGACAAGGGATCATTTCATATAGTGGCTACGTGTATTATTATTATTATTTTTTAGAAAATGGCCCAAGAGGACTACCTAGGCAGCCTAGGTAGGCTACCTAGATTGTGAGGACGATGTAAGGAAAAAAAAAATTAATGTGTTTCTTTTGTAGTTGCTAGTTCATTTGATATTAAAGTAATCTTAATTCTCTCCATTGTGGAATTCAATGATATTTTTTCTCCTCTTAGAGAAGACTACACTGGGAACTTTGAATTATGGACTGCTTGAATGTAGATAGCATTAGTCATCTTATCTATATTTTTGATATTATAGTATGGCATTAAATATAAACATGCTATTTGTTTTTTTTTTTTTTTGCAATTTGGATTTATCACTATGAATTATTAAATTTTATACTTTGT
Organism: Curcuma caesia; assembly: GCA_037834155.1. Classification (NCBI taxonomy): domain Eukaryota; kingdom Viridiplantae; phylum Streptophyta; class Magnoliopsida; order Zingiberales; family Zingiberaceae; genus Curcuma; species Curcuma caesia. The sequence goes on along the minus strand of JBBMKF010000007.1, from coordinate 1,948,570 downwards.
CGCAAATTTTGTTTTTTTTGTTATAATGTGAAATAAGAAATATTTTATTATCGTATGTGTTAATATGTATTATCAATTATGATTTCTTTATTTGTGATTGTAAACTTGGTTTTCATTTGATTGATTATTAATATAATTGTTATATATATACATATTTCATTTTTCTATTTTAATATTATTTTGATGTCGATCACTTGTTCTTTAGGATGTAAACTCTACAATTTCTGTCCTTTAAATTATTAAAAATCGGTTTCACCATATTTTTCTTATTCACCCTCGTTTCTATTAGCAGATGAATTCATTGTTATGTTTATCAAATTTCAAAACACCTTTGTGTCTCATTTCTCATCAGGAATAAGATCTTTTATGTCCTTTTTCTTTATTTCACTTGGATGTTTGGTGTGCTACAGAAGTTTCAAATATTGATGGGCCAACTGGTTTGATATGTTTATTGAATCAATTGATTGTACCTTATGAATGAATTATAAATCAAGTATGCCAAATATTCCCATTCTTTCGTAAAGTGGTAAAAACACAATTCGTGGTTTCATGAATTATCTTGCATTGATACCTCTATGTAAAATGAGATTAAAGAGAGAAAATAGACACATTCATTGTGACTAGGTCTGCCTTTTTTCTAGTATAATATCCCTAAAGAGCTTTAGGGAAAAGCTTCTTGTTACTTTTTGATCAATGGATTTCCTTCTCATATTCTTGTAGACAAAAGTCCAATTCAAGTGCTTTCCTCTTTCTATCTATTGTCAAGCTTATTCTACTCCCATTGTTCCAAGTGTTTTGTTGTTTTTCATATGTTCATAAACAACATTGAGGAAAGCTTAATCTTAGGGAACTCACATGCATTTATTAGTTATTATTTTGACTGAAAAAGTGTTATAAAGGCCATCATCCTTACACTGAAAAGTTTTTGTATTATGGATTTTACATTTCATGCAAATAAATCATTATTTACCATTCTCAATTCGCATTATAGATGGGCTCTTTAAACACCAAATATATTTGGATTTGTCTTCTCTCACCTACCAGCCACCTCTTGGTCAGATCTTATCTTCATCTTCCAAATTGTAGATAATGACATATAACAAAGGTCAAGAGAAATTTAAAGGTCCATTGTGTTTTTTTCTTGAAGGGAGTACCCAATCACAAAACCGATACAGTTAGATTGCCAGATCAAAGTTCTTAAAGTTTCCTCTATACTTATTGTAGATGTAGATCTAGTCTACATGACTTAAGACTTCTATTGCTTTGAGAAAAGGAACTAGAAGAACTATCAAACATCGCCTATCTAATTTTATCTCTTATCATAGGTTGCCAATTCAATTTGAAACATTTCTTAATATAGTAGGGTCACTTAACATTCCCTCAATAGTTGGGAGACTGTAAACAAATTTAAAGACGCTCTTGTGGGATATAAATAGGCATATATAACTCAAATATAAAAATAGATGTTTGATTGGAATAGCATAAGTTGAGATTATCCCTATGGGGTCATAGGTAGACTATCAAGAGATATCCACTACTATAACTAAGATGAATACAATTTTACTCCCACGGGCATAGTCGAGTTGGTACTCAAGTGGTAGATTGCCACATGAAAGTAAGGATCGAATCCCAGGGGGAACAATCCCTTAGGGAATAAAATCCCTTCCACTTGAAGAGGTCGCTTGGTTACCGTGATTTACCTCCCTTCAAATCGTTGTGGGGCCGGTATTGAGGGGTGTTTGGATGAGCGTTATCACCTTTTGCCACATAAGATGAATACAATTTCTATGATTTTTTGGATGGGGTCTACTTTAGTATGATGGGGGAAAAAATGCAATTTTTACTTGGAGAATTAGAAAATGTGTTGCACATAGAGTCTCTGCCTGCATTGGACAAGTTACTCGGAAACAATTTGTAAATTTAAAAAGGATTATATTTGGTTTCAAACAATTTTTTGGAGCTAGGTTTGAAAGTTTTATGAAAAGCATGTGGAAGATGGAACATAAGCAAAGTTGTGATCTTTAAGGGGCAATAACCATTTTACTTGTTTATGTGGTTGATATTCTTACGACAACAATGATGCCATAAGGAGCAATGTTTGAAATCTTCAATCATGTTAGACTTTTGAATTTTGATTCCATAGCTTTAAAGTATTATTTATGGTAGACTTTCAATCCTCTATTGAAAAGGTATAGTTTCGACATCATAATATGATGATACCTATTGTAGTTTGACATGTATCATATCGAAGGATGATTATATCAATTTAGACAAGTTGTATTCCTTTCATTCCCTTCATTTTACTTATAAAATAAAACTATAAGATAGTTAATTGAATTAAATTTTATCATATTATATTGCACCGATACTTGGCATTTTTTGATGTGCTAAAGCATGCCGAGATAGATTTGAATGAGTTTTACTTATTTAATCCTCTATCTCTTAAATTTTCTTCTTTCAACAATATTATATTTATTAATAATCGATTTTTTTTATCTCATTTTGTGTCGAGGTAAATTTTACTCCCTTATCTACTTGTACATTTAAAGCTATGAGAAATTTCACTTGAAATTTTAACATGCTATACAAAACTAATAATCATTACATGAATTTATCTCAATATATTTTATAGCATGTCGACACATGCCGAATGTTGGCACAATCAATGCAGGTGCCACATGAGATTACTTGTGTCGATCAATGTTTGAGTAACTTATTGGAACAATGTGTTTCATCTCTTCTGTTAGGTTTGATAGAGATTTCAAACCATTATAAGAAGAAATAATTGGTAAGAAGACAATTAACTTGGAAGTTTGTGATTAAAAAACTTGGAATCTAAAAGTCTTCCATGGTGTTGAATCTGCTTATGCAAAATAAGGTATTTTCATCTCCCAAAGGAAATATATATTAGAGCTTCTCAAAGATATAGGAAATTTGGGAAATCAGGGTTGCAACTACTCATATTGATCAAAACCACCTACTGGTTGAAGCTGGAAGCAAATAATGTTGTTAAAAAAGGGTGGTACCAAACTTTAGATGGAAAGTGCTATTCTGTCTTTCACATACCAGACCAGATACCTAACAGACTAGCTATTGCATATTCTTTGGGGGTTGTAAGCAGATTAATGCATGAACTAAGAAAAGAATTATGTAATATCTTAAAGGTACCCAAGAGGTGGGCTACTATATTGAAAACACAGAATTATCAGTAGAAGCTTATGCAGATATTTTGACTGATGTGATTAGCTACGCTCTATTTTACTGTTTTGGATGGTGGTTTGGTGACTTAGAGGTGTCAAAAAGCAAGATGTTTCTAGGTCTAGTGCAGAGAATTAGAATTCAGTCACTTAGAATCTGCGATTTGCTGCAGCTTAAAATCATTCATGATGATCTTGAAATCAGTAGGATTGGCATTATGAAATTGGATTGGGATAACAAATCAGCTATTAGCATTGCACACAATCAACATGATCCGTGCATATTGAGATTAAGAGACATTCCATTAATGAAAAGGTTGATGTTGGATTAATTACTAAATGACATACATGTATACGTAGACAAAGGGTCTATCTACCACTAACTTAGCAAACATCACTACCGAATTGGAACGACTAATATTCATTCACCAACTTGAGGGGTAGTGTTGGAGATGTTTGGAATATTTCCTTTCATAATGTTGGAAATATTTTTCTTAACCATGTCTTCCAGAAGTATTCCTTACCATAATGCTAAAAAAGTTTCCTGCTATATATCCTAGAATATTATTTGAAATATCTGTGTTAATATATAGGAAGTTTTGTATATAGAGAATTATTTTATGTTTATCTCCCTCTATTGCTCTTTGTTCCTTTATTTATTTATTAACATTTCTTTATGTATTTTATATGATAGTAAATATGGATCAATCCTTGTACATGAGTTAAATGTTTAAAATAGATTGCCAAACTAATTCATCAGCTTATGACTCTTAGCCGACACGGAACATTGTAATGGTGCAACAGGCATAGTAACTGATGGAATATCTTTTTTATTTCCTGTCTAGGAATGTTAGTCTTACATTTAGCAACTGAAATGAATTTAAGTATTTATTTTCTCTTGTTTTTCTCTTAGTTTTTTCTCTGTTCCTTTCCCACTTTGCTACCTCTCAATCTCCACTTTTAGTTGGAGTGGTAACACTGTGCATCTCTCTTTCCTTCACCTCCTAATTTAAGAAACAACACCTAAATCTGTGTTCATATGCCACTGATCTTCCTCTCATATCATACAATGTCTTCAGATCATGAGACTCATCTGATTGAACAAGAAAGAAAAAAAAAGGGACTACATTAAACAAAAATGAAAGAATGCAGGTGAAAGCTGGATTCTCTTCTACCAATTATACCTGTAGTATATGTGTAATCCACACCTCATTTGCGTCACATGCTATTATGTTGTTGCTTGTTCTATTTTGACATAGATGCATGTATGTCATTGATGTTGGTATGCATAATTAGCATTGTTTCCAATTTTTAGTAATTTTCTTTTGGTTCTTTTTTTTTGTACACATTTCATATATATTCTTGATCATCTTAAAAATTTTGTACTTGGTAGTCAGTGCCGCCTTATATTGTTTTGAAATGATTTATCTGCAGCAGATATAATTGTAATTAGAGATTTTTCTCTTCTTTATTAACCATTTAGTATCATTCTGATTTTCTACTTTCTAATGTGAACATTTATTTGTGGAATGTCCTAGAATTTTCATTCTTTTTGGGATTGTATTTGCATTCCTCCAGCTTAATCATCTTCCATGTTTTGCTTTTTTGTAGTTGACTGTGCTGACCGTCTATATATTTCTTTACGGAAGAGCTTATTTGGTTAGTTTCTTTACTTTTTAAATATCTATCTAAATGAGTTTATAAATAAGTATTTAAATTCAAAGAACTCCAGTAGTTTTATAATCTTTAGATGATGAAATTGTTAAACAGAAAATATTATAATTGAGATTTTATTTGCACCCATATTGTATTGGTAATTTTGTCACTTCTTACAAGGGTAATAATTAATAAGGATGACAATTGACATTTCTGCATATCTATTTAACAACCCATATGTAGAAGAGGAAATTAATCAGAGAATGCACTTTTTACCATATGTTTCCAGTGCTTTCTTTTTTATCTTCAACATTTTGCGTGGATGTGCATATCATTTCATCTTCAGATATTCTCAAATAATGGCTATTATATTGGGTTTGTTGTATTTTCTCTTTCCTCAGTAAATAAAATATGCAATCTCAATAACATGAATTTAAAAAGCTGAAAGTATGTAATTTCTTTGCAATGGTTGTTAAATGATATCAAAACACATGGCATACAACTATATATGGCCTTGACAAATAAAAAACTATATCATAGTTTTCTTTTATTGAAAGATTTTTGCAGATTGATTGTATGATGCAATAAGAACATGATTGGAGATGAACACAAGAAAGTTGTCTGATGGTCAGTTGCATTTTTATTAGAGTTTTTATGGAACTATTTTTGTTACTTGTGTTAATAGATCATTTTTCTCAAATTAGCAGCATAGTCAAGGCTGAATAGAGTAAATAATAGATGTATAATGAATTTCAATCTGATTTGAATAGTACCTAGAATTCAGTATATGATTAGATAAAAGATTGTTCTTGTTGATAATGAAGATTTCTGCATTAGGTGCAATAGATAAGTAAAATATAATCCAAACCAAATTTTAGTTATAATGGTCATAGATTTGCCCATTAGTGACAAAAGGTATCCTCAGTATAGTTGGTAACTAGACTATTGTAAGGTAAACTATGATATGCTAGAAGCTTGGTATCTGATTTTTGAAGACTTGGATACTTTTTGTTAATGAATCTAGCTTTCACTTGCATAAATCTTTATGCTTTTTACTGGATAGAAATAGATCTGATGATATAGAGTAGTTACCTGTATCCATTCGAACTGATTGAAAATTCTTTGTTTCTTACATTATCTTGCATCTTGGTGATATTTATCATCTTTTCAATACAGTGACCAGATTTATGTAAGACATTTGACTTTTGAGATGCCGAATGAACTTGCAATACCTAATGGTATGAAAATTCCTATTCACCCAGGAGTGCAAGTCCAAATACGTTCAATCAACTAGATGACAGAATATGGCTAGAGAAATTATATTTTTTATTAAATTGATTTAACACATGAAAGAGAGAGGCACTGATAAGATCGAGTTCAATCATCATGTATGGAG